>JACEIK010002735.1:164531-191577 GCA_018107945.1 Datura stramonium | reverse complement strand
GTATGATTTCGAATTACCCATGTCCATGTTCTTGTTTTCGAATGATCAGGACTATGTCAAGCTTGTTTAAGTATTGGGCAAGCCCATATGATCAAGTATGTTTTATGATTTATCTACATTTCATGTTATTAGCTTACCACATGGATTTTTGAGTCTAGACTCCTATTATTTTCAGCTTGTGGTATGGTGTGAGCCAAAGGCTCCTCACATTATGATTGCAGATTTATGCATATATATTATAAGTCAGCTTCTTCACTAGACGATGGTTCAACTTTGTTGAAAAATGATGAAGAGCATATGTATGTTTTTGGGAGTAGTGTCTATCACCGAGTAGGCTAAGGGTCAGTCAACCCTATGCCTCAGAACTACGCGCCAATGTAGGTATGTTCAGATTATTTGGGACCTCCCTTGTGAGCTTCCCTACCCCCAAGGGGCCTTCAGCTTGATATCGATATCATGGTAGCATCCTTAGAGCCCTATCAAGGCTTTGGACAGCTCTGCCCACTTGAGTGTAATAGTTGGGACCACGTAAGCTCTATTAATGTAATGTCGGTTATATGAAAAGTCTCCCATTGTTCCTCATGATTTCAGTTATGCATGTTCATCATTCATGTTGTTATGTTTCCAGTAGGTTTGACCCAATGTTCAGTTTTTCTTATGATTATCAGTTTTCAACTTTGGGTCATTTGATTCAGTCATGATATTCAGATCATGATTTCAGAAAAATAGCATGCAAGCCTTACTCTCAAAAGCATATCTTCATTACACTTTTATAATATGCATTATTTAGGATTTTATTTACTTAGAGGTTTAACATACCTTACATACTCGGTACATTGCATGTACTGACCGCATACTCTATGCCTTTCATGATACAGGCTCGGATATCCAGGCTCAGTCCTGCCAGTAGCAAGACTTCAATACTAGCACCTTCCAATCACATTTGGTGAGTTGTCATTTTCCGAGGGCCCTATATCAGTTGTATTGACGGCCCTATATCAGTTGTATTGAGCATTTTCAGTTTCAGAACTATAGTGACATAGTTAGGGTCTTGTTCCATCAACTCGTCAGTTGTAGAGGCTTTTCGAACATAGCATTTATGAAGTTTCAACTGTGTTTTATGTATTCAGATGTTATGTTATTTCCAGATTTCCGCTGTAGTATATATGATAGACTTCCTCTTGATTATGTTGAATTTAGATGTCATGTTCATTCCATGGGTCGACTTGGAATCTCTCGAGGTTCTTTGTCCCGTGTCTCGATCTTGGCCTATGTTCGGGTCGTGACACTTCACGAATCTATGAATTTCAAGTATGGTGATTTTCTCATGTATGTTCTTCATGATTTAGAGTCTATGATTTTGGACAACTCACGGGCCCTTATTTCATGATTAATCATGTATTTCAAGTATAAGAAAGTATGCTATGATTTAACTAGCCATGAATTTCATGTATAATTTCACGATAATTATATGAGCCCTCATGTGCATGTTCTTGGGAGTAGTGTCTAGTACCGAGTAAGCCCGATGTTCTGGTAAACTCTGAGATCTCAGAACTACATGCCGTCATAGGAATATATATTCACGGTTAACCCTACAGGGTTCCTATTAGTGATATCACTCCATTTTCGTCCCTTGCCTAGCAAGCTTGGGACAACTCTGCCCACTTGAGCGAGATAGCTGGGGCATCATGTGAGCTCTATTATGATGGTGTCGGTTAAGATGAGTCCTCCCATTGTTCCCTTATGATTTATGCATTGTCATGTTTACGATACTTTGCCTCAAGTTATGATTTACAAGGTCCCTCTTATGATTACGATTATGACTAGTTTATGAATAGTTTTAAAAATCTCAAGCCCTCATGTTTATTTTATGATTATCACTTCATGTTTTGAACTGTTCTACTCTTATGAACTCTTATGTATTTTATTAGACGGTTTTACTTAAATTCCATACTCAGTACATTCAAAGTACTGACTGTATACTCTATGTTGTATCATTTCATGATACAGGTCCGAGAGATCAAACTCAGCCGCGCCATTAGTCCTGTTTCTGTATTAGTCCAGTTTAGCCAGTATTGGTGAGTCCTCATCTTCCGAGGAAAATCAGATTAGTTTGTTGTTTTGATATTTTAGTTTTAGACTTTTGTCGAGCTAGTTGGGGATGTTATCCCATCAGCTCATCAGTTATGTTAGACGCTTTTCAGACAATATGTAGAATCTCAGCTTTTGTCAGTGTTAACTCGTCTTATGTTTATTATGCGTGTGGACTTCCGCTTATTCATTTTTAGTTTATCAGTCGTTAATTTATGCTCTTTAGCTGCTATGTTCATGGCATGGGTCGACTTTGAGCTATTCATGGTTCTAGGTTCTGTGTCTTAGTCCGGACATATGTTCGTATCGTGACACTATATTTCCAGCATATATTTAGCTACACCAACTTCCCAAAACAACAGAAACTTCATGCAACAACACACACACAAGCAACACATCAATCTTACTTCAACTTCTAACTTTAGCTTGTGAATTTATGCAAATTTAATGAGTAGAACTTACCCATCCCCTGATTTTAACTCCTATAATTATGGAATATATTTGTAGCTTGATACTTCTCCAAAAATGCAGCAACAACACTGCTAAAATGCAGCAACAATTCTGCCAAAATGCTCCTAGCACCTTAGCAAATGATTTCCTAGTTTAGCTTGATATTAGGTTGTGATTTGATGAAGTTCTTATTTATGATTTCTCTTAGATTTGCACTAGATATATATCTACTTGAGGTGGTGGACAAGGTAGCATGGAATGCTTGCCATCGCGCCAATTAAAGGGCGTGACATGTTGGCCAGAGTGCTACCAAGCTTGCCCTTGCCTTGCCGACCCATTCATTACATCGTCTATATATTGTATCTTCCCGACACATCCACAATACACCATTCCAATCCCCTTCAAATCCTTTAACATATACATGCCAACACTTCAATTAACCAGCTAGGAGTACTACCATTATTTAAACGGAAATTTATTTTGGGTGTAACATCATCTCCCCTTAAAAACATTCGTCCTCGAACAATAGTTAACTCCACTTGACATATCTTACAAGTACATAACAATAACATAAGGGAATAACAAGTTAAATACATACCTTGATATCTTACCTTGGGGTCGCAAATAGGTGAGGATACTTTTTCCTCATTTCTTCCTCGACTTCCCAAGCACTTCCTCAATATTGTTACTTCACCATAACACTTTAACTGAGGCGACTTCTTTAATCCAAAGTTTCCTAACCTGTCAATCAAGAATGAAAATTGGGACCTATGTAGAGGTCATACCCTCACAAATCTGGACATCCTTAATAGTCATAACATGGGCTAGGTCTCCTATACACTTTTGTAACATCAACACATGAAATACAAGATGGATTATCGCTAGCTCTGGTAGTAACTCCAACTCATAGGCTACTTTGCCTACCCTGTGAGTGATCCTATAAGGTCCGACAAATCTAGGTATTATCTTGCCTCTTCTGTCGAAATGCATGACGTCTTTTATAGGTGGCACCTTCAGGAAGATCCAATCATCAACAATAAACTCTAGCACTCGATGGCACACCTCAGCATAAGATTTCTGTCTACTCTGAGTTGTCTGAAGTTTGTCTCTAATAAGCTTCACCTTATCAATAGCCTTCGACACTAATTCTGGCCCTAATAACTGCCACGGCCCGCACGGAGGCCCTTATCGAGACATGGGTCAAGGAGTCCTGAGAGACTCCAAGTCGACCCATGGCATGAACGTATATCTAACTCAATTAGTAAAACTGAAGAGTCGACATAATAATCTTAGCGGAAGTCTGAAATGAACATAACATTAGAACACACAATCTGAAGCTGATTACATCCTTTTTTCTAAAAAGCCTCTAAACATGATGAATTGATGGGGAAAGACCCCAACAAACTCGAATAAGCTGAAAACTGAAGATACATAGAGAAAATCTAAACAAGCATGGTCCTCGGGAGATGAGGAACTCACCAACAGGTGTAAGATGCTAACTCTGAAGACTGGCTATGAATGGGGCTGAGTCTGAGTGTCGGGTCTTGTATCATTAGACGATACAACATTGAGTATGTGGTTAATACGTGGAATGTACCAAGTATGCAAGGTAAGTAAAATCGCTTTAAAAAGTAAAATCATTTAAAGACATGTATAACGTAAAGCATAAACAATAAGAATCTGAGAGTAGGGCTTGCATGCATTCTTTCTGAAATCATGATCTCATAGTAACATAACTATTACACCCCATATGTTTTTATTGTGTGAAGAATGCGTGCGTACATATGTTGAGAGTTTTAAAGTACGGCGCACATGGAAAAAGGCTCAGGGAATGAACGAATGAGCACGAAATTGAGCGAGTAGGAGGCCGAAGATCGAGGCAGGGCGCATAGAGCGGTGCGTCATGCCCCTGCCCCAGTGCCTTAAGCGGCACGCCGCGCCACTGGTGCTGCGTGATTGGGGGCGCGCTGCACACCCCCTTAAATGACCCTAGTACTATATAAAGCCCATCTTATTGATTTAAATCATTTGTTCAAAGTTTTCCTAGACCAAAAGAGAGGGTAACGTGAGTTTTCATCTAATTTTCATCAAATTACACCACCAAATGCCATCCAATCACAAATTAACTTTAGGAAACGAGTTCTAGTCCTATGGGAAGCATTATTGCGGAGTTATTTCTCAAAAATTCGCTCAGCAAACCAGAACTCGACTGAGTAAAAGTTGTCAGAATTGCTCCAAATTGATTCCTACCCGGCCACAGGCATTAGGTAAGCATTTCTCCCTTCTAAACTCTCGAGAAATTATATATTTTCAGTAGAGTTTTTCAATGTTGGATTATAGTTAATTCTATTATCGAAAGTTATCGATATTTGCCGAGTTTAGTATTGAAATTAGTTCTATTCTCTCAGCATAGAGGTTTTAGTTAGGAGGAACCATCGTTTGCAAGTTGAAACTCGCCAGTTAAAAGAGAATCAACATTCGAGGTATGTTAAGGCTTATTCCTTCGGCAAGTTATTTTCATCGTACAATGATACACCCTATGTCTTGAACGTAGATAATAATCCTATATGTTGTAATTAGCTATTGCTCGTATATACAGATTAGATGTCTCTTGATTAGCTGCTATCAGTAGATTACGGTTACATATGTTGTGGTTAGCTGCTAGAAAACATATGCAGAATATAATGTGGTATCCCTTGTCACGGAAAGAACATGTTAAGTGTGACACGCTAGAAGCATCGTAGGAACTCCTCTATTCTTTAGTTCATTGTGTTAGTAGAATTGGATGTTTCATTGTTAGGCCTAGACCTTAGAAGCTCGTGGATAGGGCCTGAGTTAGTAAATTGAATAGCATAGGCGCAGCTAGGCGATATAACTACCAGTTTGGCACCTGTATTGTCAGTGAAGCATGCCCAGAGGCCATTGGCGTAGCTTCACGCCCCAGGGACAGAAATTTAGATAGGACGGCCATACTTTAGAGTCAGCGGAACTAGGGTTGTCTAGTGAACTGAGTGACAACCTACAATCTAGTTAGCTACTACCAGTGACTGTTAGTTCCAATTGCCTTAGTATTCATCATATAGGTCGCTCCGTAAGCCATCCCAGTCGTTCAGGTCAGATAGACCCGTGGGTACCCTAAGGAAGGGGACCTTATTAGCAGTTAGAGGCAGGGCCAAAGCCCCAGCCTACTCCTATAAGATGCTCAGGTACAGGGTGCCATGAGGGGCTAAGCCCATGTAAACATAACTACAAGGTTAGGAATCATCCAAAAAAGTCATATAAGATCCGAACAGACCAAGTTATGGTCTAAAGGACTAGAACCATGTTAGTACAATATTACCCTCAGGCTAAGAATTTCAGTAGGCTGCCTGTGGAGGAGTAGGGACCGACTGCTCAAAATCATGTTTGGTCAATAGCAGTCCTATAGTCGTTTTAACCAAAGGAATTAAGTAATTGGTCGTCTGCGACCCTACAGTTGCTTATGAGTTATAATCGCCTGAGAAGGACATCTAGAGTATTGTTAGGCCACTCCAAACCTCACCCTATCCGGTCTAGACCATTAGAGATTACGATCACTATCAAGATCCTCTGATCAGATACAGGTACACAGGGTGTGCTTGCTAGCAGATATACAAATTTTTCTAGGGGCGAGCAGCAGTCATGTTAGGCACAGAAGGCCAGATACGCCCTTTGTGTGGCTAGATTGAGATTTAAGTATAGCACATCAGTTGGGATTGCCCTCACTTAGGAGCCTTCCGTGACCACCCCAGGGTTACTAGCTGTGTCGTATCCTATAAAGGCTATACGACATTGCTCCAAGGAGCGATATATCATCCCAAGGGATGATGCAGAGGCCCAAGGGCCATATTACTGTCCATTCCATGGATATACTATTATTTTTATGCTGTATCGGCATCATGACCCTCGTCAAGCTTGGTGCCTAGGGTGCAGTTATCAGGAGTCCACCAGACTTAGACACAACTACAGATCAGGAGCCAAGCAGGTTCAGTTGCAGACCCAGTGGACAGGTAGGTTGTCTATAGCACCAGTAGAGTCATAGGAACCTGGATAGGGCTATATAGATTGAAGTGTGCTCGCTAGGGCTTATGGGGCCCCCAACGGGTTATTCTGTGTTGATTGTACCTTCCAGGCTTATGGGGGCCAATTTAGGTTCTTGTTTGTATTCTTGTCTGCTAGCTATAGCTTATGAATATATGATTGTACAGTCTTAGCTCATACGTGTGTAGTGTTTTACTAAATGAGGGTTATGAATAAGCAAACTTCCAGGTTAATTTCTGCCCCTTCCTTCTACCTACTTTCAGTCTTCAACAACTTTCATTCAGCTTACTTACTGCCTTACATATTCAGTACATGTTTTTTACTGACGCCCAACTATGGGGTGCTGCATACTTTCCTGTAGGTTTAGAAAAATAGAGTTTAGGATCCTCAGTAGTAGCGGTTCAAAGTCAGCAGTTTGGCCAGCTCCTTTCATTTGGAGTTGCCAAGTTGTAGAGATTTGGCTAGGCCGGGGCCCTATCCCGACCATTACTTATATTCTTAGAGGCTTACAGACTACAATATCTAGTTATTTAGAAGTTGTTTTCCATGTGGGGCCCGTGTATATCTTATTTTAGGTGTTAGTCGTGTGGGGCCTAGTATAGCTACTTATTTTCCTTTCTGTTATAAAATAGACAGCATAGTGGTGTTGTCAGCCCCGCATAGGATGCCTATTGATGTATGTTGGCTGAGTTAGCTGTTTTCTTTTACAGGGGTTGTGTGGCCTTGTCGGCCCGAGGCTGTGTTTACAACCTACATATAGTAGTTTGATTTCTTGAATTTGAGTCATTGATAGGCACCAGAGGTGTTTGTACCCAGCCGGGTCAGCCCAGATGCAGTGTGGCATCAGGTGTCAGTCATCCCTACCAAGGTGGGGCATGACAATAACATAACATCATAACTGAATCGATTGACTCAAAGATGAAATCTGGTAGTCATGAGTAAAACTGAACATTGAGTCAAACCTGCTTTAGAACATATATAGATGTATAAATCTAATGGATGATGAACATGCATAACTGAAATCATAAGGAACAATGGGAGATTCGTCTTTTAACCAACATACCACGATAGAGCTTACGTGGTCCCAACTATCACACTCAAGTGGGAAGAGCCGTCCAGAGCCTTGCCAGGGCTAGGGATGATACCATGATATCGATATCAAGCTCGTGGACCAATCGGGGTAGATTTCCCAATACTTTCACATGCTTGAAAATACTCAATTCACATAAAAAACATGACTAGCTTGAAAACATGCTTTTCATCATAATATCTCATCATAATCGTACATTCATCACAAATCTCATCTTTCATGAACTTCTTATTAATGGGCTCTTTAATTCATAAAACTTGAAACATGATTTTAATTGAAAGAAATATAAAACTTGCCCATGAATCATAATTCAATAGTAGAAATATATTTAGATCATACTCATGTAGAGAATTAGGGATGTCATGCATTGGGTTAAAACACCATAGATTTGACATAGGAAATTCATGATTTAGAGAGGGATTGGGCATGGGTGTGAAAGGATTTACCCATTCATAACCCTATATACCTGATTAAGGATGATTCTTACACTTATCTAATTTCCCAAGGAAGAATTGAAAAGAATTTGAGGAAGAACAAGCTTGATCACCTCTCTAAGATTCTATCTTTGCATGCATGAATGAGAATGGCCTAAAATGAACTTAACCCTCTTAAAAGATATCATTCATAACTCAAAACGACGTAGTTTAGGTCTTAGTATCTTAGAAATTACGAAAAAGCCCTTACTAAATTCGCAGAAAATAATTGCCAGTCAGTCCCCACGAGGGACATGACGACTCATCACCTCTGGCCATGACTCGTGGCATCGTCCATCAAGTACACTGCTTATCAAGTCATCTGGGCTCGTCACGATTGACTTCACGATTCATTACTGGTGATCACGACTCGTGGTCACCACTCGTCATGTGCACTACCTTAATCTCAATCAAACCTTTTCCTACTGGCCACGACTCATCCCACGAATCGTGGGTCCTCACCACGACTCGTGGTCATGTCTGTGGGGATCCGAATTCCCAAATTTCAACTCACCTTTTGAGCCTCACCACGAGTCACATAATGACTCGTGGGCTGCTCTCATGGGTCACCTCACGACCCATTCTATATCCTGATGCCAGTTTTAAATTTTTCTCTATTTTAACTCCTGGGTCTGATCTTTGGGCTTTTAGGGTATAACAATAATTCTGCCTCGCTATTGTCAAACCAAATCACTGGCGATCTGCTCTTTCGCCCATATAAAGCATTATAAAGATCCATCTGAATACTCTCTTGATAGATATTATTATAGGAAAACCTTATCAAGGAGACATGATCATCCTAACTTCCATCAAACTATAAAACACAAGCATGCAACATATATTCAAGCATCTAAATAGTGAATTTAGCCTATCTGTCTGTCTAGGGATGAAATGTTGTACTAAGACTCACCTGAGTGCCTAGGCCCTTCTGGAAGGACTTCTATAAATTTGATGTAAATTGTGCACCTCTGTCTAAGATAATGATAATAGGACACCATGTAAGAAAAATATCTCACGTATATAAAGTCTGTCATAGTCCTCCAAAGCATAAGTGGTCCTGACTGGCAAGAAGTGAGCTAATTTCGTCAATCTATCCACTATTACCCATATAGAATCATACTTCCTGCTCGTCCGAGAAACCATGTAATGAAATCTATATTGATCACCTCCCATTTCCATGATGGAATTTCAATATTCTTAGTTTAGCCTCTAGGCCTATAGTGCTCGCCTTCACTGTTGGCAATTTGGATGTTGTGCCACGAAACCTGTGATATCCTTTTTCATGCCATTCCACCAGTATAGCTGCCTCAGGTTACAATACATCTTTGTGGGACTAAGGTGTACCAAATATCAATAGTAATGAGCGTGGCTCATTATCTGTACCTGTAGCTTAACCATATTAAGCACACATAGACAACCTTGGTATCTGAGGACTCTGTTTGGCACAATATCAAATAGTCCCTATTTTAGCTTTGGTATACTGTCTCTCAGTAATACCAACTCTGCATTGTCATACTGTCTGTGCTTAGCTTCTTCTATTAAAGATAATTCTATCGCATTCTGGACGATAGCACTATCATCTTTGGCATCCAACAACCGAATTTGTAAGTTAGCTAACTGTTGTAAAGTCTTCACCATTTCAATCTTGTCAATATAAATATGACAATCTACCTATTTACTTGCGACTCAATGCATCAGCTATAACATTCGCCTTGCCTAGATGATACTGAATGCTTTCATTATAGTCTTTTAGCAGCTCTAACCATCTTCTTTTCCTCAAATTCAACTCTTTCTACTGGAACAAGTAATAGAGGCTCTTTTGATCATTGAAGATATGAACATGTACCCCATATAAGTAGTGATGCCATATCTTCATTGCCAACACCACAGTTGCCAACTTTAGGTCATGGGTAGGGTAATTCTACTCATGCTTCCTCAGTTGTTTAGAGGCATAAGTGATAACTTTTTCTTATGACATTAGAACGTGGCCTAAGACAACTTTCTAAGCATCACAATACACAACACAGTCCTCTGTACCCTTTGGAAGAGTTAGGACAAGTGTTGAAGTCAGCCTCTCTTTCAACTCCTGAAAACTCCGCTCACATGCCTCTGCTTTATGAGTCAACTTGTCAATGGCGTGGAAATAGTAGAGAAACTTTCCACAAAATTATGATAATAGCTTACTAATCCCAAAAAGCTATGAATCTCTATTGGATTTAGGGGTCTGGGCCAATTTTTCACAAGTTCTATTTTGTGGCTATCCACCTTTATAGCTTCAACTATAATCACATGGCTAAGGAAGTTGTAAATGTTAGCCAAAATTTACATTTAAAAAATTTATCTTATAACATGTGCTCCTGGAGAATCTGCAACACAACTCTTAGATGATCTGCATGCTCGGCCTCTGGTTGTGAGTAAATTAGGATGTCTCCAATGAAGATGATTGCAATACATCAAGAAATGGCTTAAACACCTTATTCATCAGATCTATAAAGGCTATGGGGAGTTAGTAAGCCCAAATGACATCAGTAGAAACTCATAGTGACCATACCTGGTCTTGGAAGCAGTCTTAGGGATACTAACCTAACCTGCAATTGGCGGTATCTGGATCGCAAGTTGATCTACAATAAACACCTAGCACCCTGTAACTAATCAAATAAATCATCAATTCTTGGAAGAAGATTCTTGTTCTTAATTGTCTTTTTGTTCAACTTCCTATAGTCGATGAATATTCTCAATGATCCATCTTTCTTCCGCACAAATAAATTGATA
Source organism: Datura stramonium (assembly GCA_018107945.1). Classification (NCBI taxonomy): domain Eukaryota; kingdom Viridiplantae; phylum Streptophyta; class Magnoliopsida; order Solanales; family Solanaceae; genus Datura; species Datura stramonium. Next base: position 180,642 of record JACEIK010002735.1, on the reverse strand, counting down.
CACCCCACAGTGATACACTAGGCTGAATGAAGTGTTTCTTGAGCAGATCTTTCCAGATACCGTGGAACCAGGATCAAGAAGGGCATATATTGCATGATAATGAATAATCAACATACCTGCAACCATATTAGGTGACACCTCCTAGTCCCATCGACCACCCAAAGCATAAAATTGATTTAGTTCCATCCTTGGGTTGGAAAGCTCTCCCCTTCAGCCTCTACCACAGCCTGAAGTGGACTAAGGATCTGGTCTAAGAGGTCGAACTAAGGACGATAAAGAAGTCGTTGATCTCTTCAACTATGCATGATCTATACTAGACTATCTAGACAATATCTCATAATATGCCCTAGACGCCTGCTAAAAGAGCATACATTCTTCCTTGGAGGCACTAGCCTGAACTCACACTAAGCACAAGGTGCAATGGTGGTCTTCCCTGCCTCGCCTGCTCCTGTGGTCATGAGCTAGATGAAGCTGGGCCTTGATCATTTCTCTGTCCCTATGGTTGAGGAGGGGTACACTCTACAGGTCTCGCTGATTTCCTAGATATCTAAGCCTCTAGGTGACCTTGAGGCTCTCTATAAGGGCCCACAGTCCTAGCTCTCTTTCTCTGCTTCGGCTGCCTGTGAGTATCCCGCAGTTGATGAACCAAATCCTTTGCCCTCTGGGTGAAAGCCTCTATCCATGTGATGTCTATACCTAGCTAAGTAGATACCCACATGAAATCACGAGCCACATGAGGACCCACCCTAACACGAATAGGTGGACTCTGTCTGCTATAGTTTTCACCATATGGGGGGCATATCTAGCCAAAGAATTGAACCTGAGGCAATACTCACGCATGTTCATGCTACCCTACTGTAGGTATAAAAACTTCTCAGCTCAAGCCTGCTGAAGTTCCCGAGGTAAATATTAATCCATGAAGGCTTCTAAAAACTCTTCCCACTCTACTGGTTGTGCAGCAACTCCTCTAGATTGAGCCCAAGCCTCATGCCATAGTATAGCTACATCACATAGCCTTAATACTGCCAACTTGATAATGACATAGACAACGGAAGACTCTAAAAGTTAGAAGATTAGAAAGAGGGAAGGAATTGATTCTTGGAAAGAGAAGCAACAAGAAATAGTGAATCAATTAAGAAGAAGTAGAAGAAGAAAAGAGGGGAGGGAACTCAAACAAGGAATCTTACCATTGAAGAAATTCAAGCTATGGTTCAATGTAGAATAAAAAGGAAACAACCCAAAGAGAACTTACAAAGGTCTTCATAAGCCACAAGGCTGCTACTAATATTTAAATCAAGCTTAGTTACAATGAAGAGAAAGAACCCCTTTTATACAGAATCCTAGAAAGGGCTGGTCAAAGACTCAATTAAAGAAATTATATTCTCAAGGGATATAAAAGGCTTCCAACACTTAAACCAATGTAGTCAACATAGATTAAAAGAAAACACTAAATGGCATAAAAAGTTGTCACACACAAAGTCCTAGGAAGTCAACATATAATAAAATAACTTTAAATATAATTCTAGAAACTAATTAAAAAATTATTGCAATATTTTCTCCCATTTGGGGCAGATTTGGGCCCCGTTCTATCTTCTCTTGAATTTTAATTTTGGCCTCCAAGTAGATGTCAGACTTGAAGAAAATATCTTTATTGGGCTTGAGATCTTCTTCCATTATAAGACACTTTTTAATATCTAATTGCGGCCCATTTGACTTTGTCTTGAAATTTCTTATTCGATGGAACTTTCAAATCTTTATCCATGACTTTTAATGAAATTGAGCTGCCATGGATGTTGTTGTTCTCCCCTTCTTAAAGAAATTCATCCTCGAATCTTTACATTTACTATATCTGCACCTTCATTAGATTTGAGCCTCTTTGGTTGCTATCATTCTCCCCCACTTAAAGAAGATTTGTCCATAAAGATTTACCAATACCTACAACCAGCATGATAAAAAAAATTGTAGGAGGTAAACAAAGAAAGTAGAGAAAGCATTTGGTAAAAATAACGCCAGGTAGTGACCATGCAACAACTTAACCCATTTAGTTCTTTTATGCACAAGAACCCCTTTTAAATATCCAAGCACTATATCATTTAACAAAATAATGTAATTACCCATACAAGCAGTTAAAACACAATCCATAAGCTCTTTAAACAATAAAGGGCCATTAGTTAGACCAAAAGCATATGAAAACAAAACAAACATACCATATTTGCTTTTGCTAAACAACTTAACCTCACCATTGATTATACATAGTCAAGATATGGATCAAAAGTAATTCTTTTGAGAAGTGGCTTGGATTGAACCTATAAAAAAGGATCTTCAGAATAAGATAAAGATACTATGAAGTTAGCAATCTGGAGCACTTCTTCTTTTCCACAATTGAGCTGTTATATTCTTCATTTAGCTCAATATTCTTAACATTTATAGCTTCAAATGTTTTATGAGTCTCATTGCCTTCATTGGCAACTTCTCCAATGATATTCTTAAACCATAAGGGATTAGAGAATACTTCAAAGTCTTCTCCAATTTCTTCCCACAATGAGTTATTGTACACTTTACAACTTTGGCCAATATTAGTTTCTTCTTCAAATGACTTACTATTATCCTCTTCACAAGGTTCTTTCTCAAATTTTTGCATGAATTGAGAAGTGATACTAAAACAAGAAAGATCTAGCAAATTAGAATGTGAACAAGATTCATTCTCTCTCAAATTATCTTGAATTTTTTCAAACAAGTTATCTTGCACCTCTCTTTGATCACATTGTGATAGATTGCTCTCAAGAGAAGAATAATTAAAAAGGGAAGGATCACTCCCAATTTGAGTTATATCTTCACTTAAAACTTCGGCCTCATGAATTTGTGGTACAAGATCAATTTCATTTAAATCAAATAGATCATCAATAAGTTCATACCACATGAGATAATCAAGGTCAAACTTTTCTTCAACTTGTAATTGCTTCCATAAATCATTGGCTTTTACACTTTCCAAATCCTCTTTAAAACGGAATTTCCTTACTTCATGCAATTGTTGTTCCAACTCTTTATTGATTTCTTCTTCATTGACCTGCAAATTTGAAATAGAAACACTAGAAAAAGAATGAGTTAATTGGTTAGAGATTGAACAAAAATCTCTCATACTTATGCACTCTATTGTTTTAATCTCTTCTTTTTTTCATCACTCAAATGAACTGGTTCACTCTCTATTTTACCTATAAAACTCACATCACTCACTCATTCTTACTTTTTGGCATCTCACTCTTTTCACTCATATTTTCCTCTACTTTTTCCTTTCTTGAGTTGCCAAGTTGCTCACCCTTACTTCTCTCTTTATTTTACCTCTTATCGTTACTTATATTTAGTGCGGAGAAGTTTGTCAATGCACTAGCTACGATGTACTTGCCAAGAATCCCTCTTTTATCCCTTGGAGGACTTCTAAGGTCAACTCTAATTTTAGGATGTTTAAACCTATTGTTGTTTCCCCTCTTGCATTCTTTTTCCTTTTCAAACATCTCCACTGATCTTTTCACCCTTAATTGATCTTCTTGAATCTCTATAGGTGCCAAAGAAACAAGGGTAGTCTCTTTTCCATCATCTTTCACCAAGGAATACCTATTTTTTTCTAGATCATACGAAGCTTTTCTATAGAGAAACCATGGCTTTCCCAATAAGACATGACATGTGAATAAGGGAACCACATCACACTAAATCTCATCTTTGTATCCTCCAGGATTAAATTGCACTAGAACTCTCTTGTCTACCTTCACTCCTTTGAAGGTGTAGGGTGAAGCATGCTTAACATAAGATAAACCCACCTTTTTAACATGGTAAGCATTGACTAAGTTGTGACAAACATTTCCATCAATTTTAGTAGCACACACATTAGACAATACTTTCATTCTTGTTTGAAAAATATTTTTAACTCTAGTAAGCTCATGGGATCTTCTAGGACTCCTTCCCAAACAAGATCTTACTAGAGTACATTTAATAGGACCCACTTCCAACTCCAACACAAACACATTCATCACCATAACTGTCATGATCTAAGTCTACACTCTGGATGGTACACGGTACTTGGAGTCACAAGTAACCAACCCTAAGTCAACCCCTGGTTTATCATACACTGGCATTTTGAGTAAGCATAACTAGAGGAAGCTTTAAAATACTACTATAAAACATTTATGATAAAAAAAGCTGAATCATAAAGTTTACAATCAACTGAAAATTCGATAAAAATCTAAAAATCATGTCTATGTCTGAAAAGCCACTACAACTGATGACTTGCTGGGACAAGCCCCTAGCTAACTCTAAATATAAATAAAGGAAACATAACTGAAAGAAATAATCTTCGTCCTCGGAATATGAGGATTCACCACTGACGTTGCTGGGAAAGTCTGAACGAGGTCGGCTAACGATGTTGTGTCTGAGAACCTGCAGTTGTATCATAAAATGATACAACATAAAAGGTATGCGTTAGTAATTTGAATGTACTAAGTAAGTGAGAGAAAACATAACACAATGTAATAAGTAACTATACTAACAGACATGCAATGACCAATTGAAACTACTGAAGCTAAGATAACTGTAGTAAACTGAAATGGTCTAAATGACCCTATATAATGATCAAAGACATGCTCTGAATCTGAGATGCTAGTCTGAAAGACTATGCTAAACTCCTAACTGTACTGAGTAGTCTGAAACTGTTCTGAACTAAGCTAAGCTGAGACTGAGCTGAACTGAGGTAAACTAAGACTGATCTGATTAGTGGGAGAGTCTATAACCGACATATAACCATGTGAGATAGACATCGACTATGATGTATACACCCATCAGTAGGACTCAATATACCTTACCAGGGTATAGAGGCATGAACTTTGTGATCACAAGAGTCTTATGCCATGAGGCCGATAAAACTGTAACCTATGGTGGCAACGTAGTTCTAGAAACCTGGGTGCGCTGGAACCCCGGTCCGCTCGGTGCTAAGTCCTACTCTTACTGGATTGTCCTAGACTGAATACTAAGCTGATAGCTCGAAACTGTGGCCCAAGACTAGTCAGGAATACCTATCTAAAAGCACCTTGAGAGTCTTATCGGTTCGAATTCTAGAACTAGGTTCTTTAGACTCGTAACCGTCTAATGAACAAACTGTAATATGTAATAGGGGTCCTAAGGCTGGTCAGAGCAACTTGTCTGGAAGTTTCATGACTTCCTAGTGAACCATTAAAACTGAATTCTAAGTCTGATTCCGATAACTGGGAGGTACCACTGACACCTTGTGAATTTTCCGTAGTCAAACTAATCAGTTGACATTTCTGATGACACTGAGTATTCTAACATTTAAACTGAAACTAGGCTAACATGCATTTGACTGAGAATTCAACATATACAAATAATATGGGAATCCACAACGATAATAGAATCAGGAAAATTTCGAGGTTTAATCATTATGGAATGATTCTAGTCTTATCTACTCTCAAGGACTAGGGCTAAATTTATTGTACAGGGATAATCATCAATACTGTCACAAACTAGTGGAAAATACCTATAATTATTATAAAATCATATTGCACAGGAATTAAACGAAGCATGACTAAGAATTTCTTAAGATTTGATAATCTGCAAGGCTAGAACTAATAAAGAAAAATAGGGGGAATTTTGGGGACACAAGAGAAGAACTATTCCCTTGTTAAATTCCCACATACCTGGAGATAGAAATACCAACAATAAATCCTTGAAAAACCTAAGAAGAATCAATCACCCTAACTTCTTCTCTAGACCTTTCTGAGAGAGACTTTACTCTTAATTAATGAGAGATGAGGAAAAAATGAGAGGAAACTGCCGGTTACCCCCTCTTAAACCTCTGATTAAAACCCCCAAAAGACGTAGTTTAGAGTCTAGGAGGTTAGGAAATTACTAAAATACCCTTAGGAAAAACTGACTGCCAGTCCCCCATGAGGGACCTAACGGGTCGTGTCCAGTGACCACGACTCGTGGTCACAATCGTCAAGTGCTCAGCCAAAAATCTCATACTAGTCACCACGGGGGACACCATGAGTCGTGGTGTACCCGATGACTCGTGGTGGCCCACTCATTAGGTGCACTGTCTAAAATTCTCCTGGAGACACCCCGGGTGACACCACGACTCGTGGGTTTCCTAACGAGTCATGGTGAGGACCCGTCGTGTACACTGCCTTCCTTCTCCAACTCCAGTTAGATTTGACCACGGGTCACCCCACGACTCATGGTGTTGACCACGACTCATGGTTACAAACGTGGTCACCCCCCTTTTCCAAAATTTTCAAACAAGTTTGAAGTCCTCACCACGAGACACATAACGACTCGTGATCACCCCTACGGGTCACAGAACGACTCATTCTATGACCTGGTGCAGATTTTTCAGTTTTTTCTATTTTAACTCCTGGGTCTAGTCTTTGAGTTCCTGGGGCATTACAGTATCTCCCCCTCAGGAACATTCGTCCTTGAATGTTGTAAAACACACTGGAAAGCAGAAAATGGCAATCTTTATACACAAATAATGATCATGAAAGCTGAAAACTAGCGGAATGATTACCTATAAACTGAATCACAAGTATGAACTGAATTCACTAATCATACACATATTAATTTACATGAAAGAAATTGAAACATACGAACTGAAAGAAGTTTTGGGGAGGAAATTAATACCTTAAATTTAGACTGAGCCAGAAGGGAAGAAATGGGGTATCTAGCCATCATATCTACTTCGGCCTCCCATGTAGCACCCTCAACCTACTGATTCCTCCACAAGACTTTGACCGAGGCTACCTCCTTGTTCCTCAGCTTAGAACCTGACGGTCAAGGATCTGGACTGGGACCTCTTCGGATGAGAGAATTTCTTTTACTCCCACACTGTCCAATGGCACAATTGAAGTTGGATCACAGATGCACTTCTTCAATAGTGACACATGGAATACTGGGTGCACATATGCCAACTCTGAAGGTAATTCTAGCTCATAAGATACTTTCCAATTTGCCTCAAAATTCTATAAGGGTCCCACATATCCTGGACTGAGCTTTCCTTTCTTCCCAAATCTCATAACCCCTTTCATGGGTGAAATTTTCAAATAAACCCAATCATCCACTACAAACTCTAGTTCTCTTCTCCTTACATCAGCATAAGATTTCTGATGACTCTGAGCTGTTTTCAATCTTTCTCAGATGAGCTGAACTTTCTGCATAGCTTCATTAACTGAGTCTTTATTGATTAAAGTATCTTCACCCATTTCAAACCACCCGATAGGAGATCTACACCTCCTACCATATAATACCTCAAAAGGGGCCATCTGGATACTGGAGTGGTAGTTGTTGTTTTAAGAAAAGTCGATGAGAGGCAAGTGATCATCCCAACTACCCCTTGAAATCGATCACACACGCTCTCAACATATCTTATATGGTATGAATAGTCCCCTCATGTTGTCCATCTGTTTGTGGGTGAAAAGCTATGCTGAGCTTGACCTGGGTACCGAGTCCCTTATGAAAGGACTTCCAGAAATGCGAGGTGAACTGGGTACCTCTATCTGAGATAATGAATAATGGCACCCCATGAAGTCTGACCAACTCCCGGATATAAAGACTAGCATAGTCCTCAGCTGAATCTGTAGTTTTTACTGGGAGGAAATGTGCTAACTTAGTTATTCGGTATAATATTAACCAGATAGAATCATGATGTCGACGAGTCCGAGGTAGACCCATAATAAAATTCATATTCACTTCTTCCCACTTCCAGGTTTGTATGTTGATATCCTGAGTCATACCTCCCGGTCTCTGGTTCTCTACTTTGACCTGCTGGATGTTTAAACACTTAGCTACAAATTCAGCAATGTCTCTTTTCATGCCATTCCACCAGTAGATATCTCGTAAATCACAGTACATTTTAGTAGCACCGGGGTGGATGGAATATCTCGAGTTGTGTGCTTCATCCAATATCTACTGTCTCAAATCACCCATATCTGGTACGCACAATCTTTCCTGGTGACGGAACAAGCCATCTCCCCCCTGGGAAAGCTTCAACTTCTCTTCTGTGAATCGTTTCCTTAAGCTTAAGTAAGATGGGATATTCATCCTGCTTGGACTTAACTTGAACAACCGAAGAGGAATCTGACCCATTTTGGATTACCACTCCACCCTCAACTGAGTCAACCAACTGCACCCCTAACCGAGCTAGTCGGTGAATATCCTTCACCAATTCCTTTCTGCCCTCTTCAACATGGGTCACGCTCCCCATAGATACTCTGCTCAAGGCATCACCCACCATATTGCCTTTGCCCCGGTGATATAGCATGCTCATGTCATAGTCCTTTAGGAGCTCTAACCACCTTCTCTGACGAAGATTTAGATCTTTCTGACTGATTACATACTGAAGGCTCTTGTGATCGGTGAAAACCTACACGTGAGCCCCGTATAGATAGTGTCTCCATATTTTTAACGCAAACACCACTGCTTCCAACTCCAAGTCATGAGTCGAATAATTCTTATCATGAACTTTGAGCTGTCTGGAGGCGTAGGCTATCACCTTGCCCCACTGCATAGAATGCAACTGAGTCCAACTCTGGAAGCGTCACAATATACTACAAATCCATCTGATCCTTCTAGTAGGGTCAACACTGAAGCGATAGTGAGTCGAGCTTTTAACTCCTGGAAACACTTTTCACACATATCTTACCACTAGAATTTCACTTTCTTCTTAGTCAGCCTAGTCATAGGGGATGCTATAGAAGAAAAACCTTCCACAAAGCATCGATAATACCCAGCTAGACCCAAGAAACTTCATATTTCCATTTGGGAGGTAGGTCTTGGCCAGTCTTTTACCGCTGCTATCTTCTGAGGATCCACCTGAATAACCTCACCAGAGACCATATGACCCAGTAAAGTCATGGACTTCAACCAGACTTCGTATTTGTTGAACTTGGTGAACAACTAGCGATCTCTGAGTGTATGAAGCACTATCCTCAAGTGACAAGCATGCTCTTTATCATTTCTGGAGTATACTAGAATGTCGTCTATAAATACAATGATGAACATGTCCAGATACTATTTGAAGACTCTGTTCATCAGGTCCATAAAGATTGTAGGGGCATTCGTTAGTCCGAAGGACATAACCACAAACTCGTAGTGACCATATCTATCCCTGAAAGCTATTTTCTGTATGTCGCACTCTCTGACTCTTAGCTGGTGATACCCCGACCTGAGATCTATTTTGGAGAAACAGCTGGCTCCCTGAAGTTGGTCGAACAAGTCATCAATTCTGGGTAGGGAATGCATGTTCTTGACCATGACCTTTTTCAACTGATGGTAATCGATGCACATTTTGAGAGTACTATTGGTTATGATAAAACCCTTATCAAGAAGGTCGCTTAGCTGCTCCTTCAACTCCTTAAGCTCAGCCGGAGCCATTCTATAAGGAGGATGGAGATGGGCTGAGTATCTGGGAGAAGGTCTATACCGAAGTCGATTTCCCATTCAGGAGGAACTCCGAGAAGATCTTTAGGGAACACATCAGAATATTCGCTGTCAACAAGTACTGACTAGATAGTTGTGGTCTCAGAGTTGGATTCTTTGACCCAAATTAGATGATAGATACATCCCTTGGAAATAAGCTTCTGGGCCTTAAGGTAGGAAATAAATCAACCCTTAGGCGTTGAACTGTTGCCCGTCCACTCTAACACTGGCTCACTAGGGAATTGAAACCTGAAGACCCTAGTTCTGCAGTTGACTAAGGCATAACCGGAGTTTAACCAATCCATGCCAAGAATGACATTGAAATCAACCATGTCTAACTCTACAAGGTAAGGTGGAATGACTTTATTGAAAATTGAGACTGGGCAGTTTCTATACACTTAGATGGCTCTAACTGACTCGCCAACTGGGATGGAGACTAAAAATGATTTTGAGAGGACCTCTAAACTGATATTAAACTAAACATGTATATATGGAGTCACGAATGACAGTGTGGCTCCTGGATCTAGTAGGGCATGTACATCTAGGTGTAAAAGACGTAGCATACCCGTGTCTACATCAGGTGAGCTCTCCTGATCCTAACAAGATGATAATGTAGAAAAACATCTTTGGCGTTCACCGCCATCCATACCTGAATTATTGGCCTGCTGAGCTGGTCGGCCTACTAGAGCTGCTAAGGTAGCGGATTATGACCTTCCCTGTCCTTCTAATTGGTACTATTTAAGTTGATGACAAAATTGTCCATAACCAAACAACCCTCTCGACCTTGAAGGCACTCTCCTGGGTTGTTCTTCCCATACTTAGAATAAGCTAGATACCTGTTGCTAGCACTGTAGCTCTGGTACTAAGAACCAGATGCTCCACCCCTCCAGTCCTGGCAGGACCAAAAGGTAGGGGCGCTGGCTGAGCTGGGTGTTTGAGCCCTCTGTTGCTGCTGTTGTAGGTGGCTACTACCGCCAAACCTCTGGTGGCCATAATCTGATTGGCCAGTCTTTGTCCTCTTGTTCTTCCGTTCCATGTATTTCAGTTTTTCTGCCTTAATTTGCTGGGCATGAACAATAAGGCTGGAGAGGTCAATATCCTTAATCAACATCGCTGTCCTGCACTCTTTGAGGACCAGGTTCGACACCCCATTAACAAACTTCAGCATGCGAGCCCTTGGCTCGGCCACTATCTCTTGAGCATATTTAGACAACCTGGTTAACTCCAGAGCATATTTTTCTATTGTCCTGTTTCCCTATCTCATATTCATGAACTCTGCTACTTTTGCCTCCTTGAGCTCCCGGGGGAAGAATCTATCTAGGAAGGTTGTAGTTAACTCCTCCCATACAACTGGTCCTACTCCCACTGGTCTCCCCTCCTTCCATTGCCCGTACCAGATCATGGCTACCCTTTTTAACTGGGAAGAAGCCAAATCGGCACTCTCCTAGGAGCTGACACCCATAATTCGGGTGATCTTTCTAATCTCGTCCACAAACTCTAGTGGGTCCTCTCCCACCTTAGATCCCTGAAAATCTGGAGGGTTCATCCGAGTGAAATCCCGAACTCGGGCGGCTGTTGCGGACCTATTGTTATTGATTGGAACCACCTGCTGGTTCACCTGGTTGGAAACTGTTTGAGCGAGCAGCTGGATAGCCGCCCTGAATTCAGTTGTGGACACTGAGTCATTTTGAGGGGCTACTAGAGCTAATGGGGCAGGTCAGTGAGCGTTACCGGCCCTTCTTCCATTACCATTTCGCAGAGGCATAATTCCTAAAATGAAATAGGGCACGAATTAGGAGAACGATCCTGGTATTGAATTTCAATGCACGATAAAGAGTATGAACGAAAGGGAGTTTTCCTTATAACATCTCGTAGCCTCCCGTCATAAGTGTGGCGCACTTCACACCCATGAAAAGGACTCTACTCGATGCGGCTTTCAGACATCCGAAGATACTCTAAACCTAGTGCTCTGATACAAAGTTTGTCACGACCCGAGTCTACACCCTAGACAGGACACGGTACTTGAAGTCACAAATAACCCCAAGTCAACCCCTAGTTTATCATACACTAGCACTCTGAGTAAGCATAACTTGCGGATGCTTTAAAATACTACTATAACACATTTATGATATATAAAGCTGAATCATAAAGTTTACAATCAACTAAAAATCCGATGAAAGTCTGAAAATCATGTTTATGTCTGAAAGCCACTACAACTGATGAGTTGCTGGGACAAGCCCCCAGCTAACTCCAAATCTAAATAAAGGAAATAGAACTGAAAGAAATAATCTTCGTCCTCAGAATATGAGGACTCACCACTAAAGCCGCTGGGAAAGTTTGAACAAGGTCGGCTAACAGTGCTGTTTCTGAGAACCTGCAGTTGTATCATGAAACAATACAGCATAAAAGGTATGCATTAGTACATTGAATGTACTGAGTAAGTGAGAGAAAACATAACACAATGGAATAAGTAACTATACTGATAGACATGCAATGACCAACTGAAACTGCTGAAGTTGAGATAACCATAGTAAACTCAAATGGTCTAAATAACCCTATATGATGGTCAAAGACATGCTCTGAATCTGAGATGCTAGTCTGAAAGACTGCACTAAACTCCTAACTGTACTGAGTAGTCTGAAGCTGTTTTGAACTGCGTTAAGGTGAGACTGAGCTAAAATGAGACTGATATGATTAGTTGGAGAGTCTATAACAATCATATAACCATGTGAGCTAGACGTGGAGTCTTATGTATACACCCCATCGGTAGGACCCAATATACCTTGCTAGGGTATAGTGGCATGAACTGGGTGATCACAAGAGTCTGGAGCCATGAGGCCAATAAAACTGTAACCTATAGTGGCAACATAGTTCTAGGAACCTGGGTGCGCTGGAACCCCGATCCACTCGGTGCTAAGTCCTACTCCCACTGGATAGTCTTAGGTTGAATACTAAGCTGATAGCTTAAAATTGGGGCCCAAGACTAGTCAGGAATACCTATCTAAAAGCACCCTGAGAGTCATATCGGACTGAATTTTGGAACTAGGTTTTAAGACTGGTTAGAGCTGCTTAACTAAAAGCGTCGTAACCGTCTAAAAAACAAACTGTAATATGCAATTGGGGCCCTAAGGTTGGTCAGAGCTGCTTGTCTAGAAGTGTCATGACTGCCTACTGAACCATTAAAACTAGGTTCTTAGTCTGATTCTGATCTGGGAGGTACTACTGAAACCTCAGAAATACTCCGTAGTCAAACTGATCAGCTGCAATTTCTGACTGACACTGAGTATTCTAACATTTTGACTGAAACTAGGCTAACATACATCTGACTAAGAATTCAACATATAAAAATAATATGGGAATCCACAACACTGATAGAATCAGGAAAATTTCAAGGTTTAATCACTATGGAAAGATTCTAGTCTTTACTACTCTCAAGAACTAAGGCTAAATTTACTGTACAGGGATAATCATCAATACTCTCACAAACTGGTGGAAAATACCTACAATTATTATAAAACAATATTCGACAGGAATTGAACAAAGCAAGACTCAGAATTTCTTAAGATTCGATAATTTGCAAGGCTAGAATTGATAAAGAAAAATAGGGAGAATTTTGGGGACACAAGGGAAGAACTATTCCCTTATTGAATTCCCACATACCTGGATATAGAAATCCCAACGATAAATCCTTGAAAAATCTGAGAAGAATCAATCACCCTAACTTCTTCTCTGAACCTTTCTGAGGGAGACTTTATGCTTAACTGATGGGAGATGAGGATAGAAAATGAGAGGAAACCGTCAATTACCCCCTTTAAAACCTCTGACTAAAACCCCAAAATGACCTAGTTTAAAGTCTAGGTTGTTAGGAAATTCCTGAAATACCCTCAAGAAAAACTGACTAGTCTCCCATGAGGGACGTAACGGGTCGTGCCCAGTGAGCACGACTCGTGCTCACAATCGTCAAGTGCACTGCCAAAAATCTCATACTAGTCATCACGGGGGACACCATGCTCGATGACTGTTGGTGTCTCCGACGACTCGTGGTGTCCCACTCATTAGGTACACCGCCTAAAATTCTCCTAGAGACACCACGGGTGACACCGCGACCCGTGGGGTCCCAAACAAGTCGTGGTGAGGACCCTTCGTGTACACAACCTACCTTCTCCAACTCCCAATTAAACCCTGACCACGGGTCACCCCACGACTTGTGGTGTTGACCAAGACTCGTGGTCACACCCCTGGTCACCCCCCTTTTCCAAAATTTTCAACCAAGTTCAAATTCCTCACCACAAGTCACTTAACAACTCGTGAACACCCCCACGGGTCATAGAATGACTCGTTCTGTGACCTGGTGTAGAATTTCCAGTTTTCTCTGTTTTGACTCTCGGGTCTAATATTTGAGTTCCTGGGGCATTACGATAACTAATCTCATCATAATCAGAAGATTCATCACTACAATATTCATCACAAAGGTTATGGGTTTTACTCAAATCACTAATTTTATGTGATTCATCATAGGTTTGTCTTGTATTGTTGTCATCATAGCTACCACTCTCATGACAAAATTATAGTACATGTCCCATCCATCATTCATTGCATCTGATTCCCAATCATCCCCAATATAATCATTCATTCCTTCGTGCCAATTGCTTTCAAAATCTGTAGAAGACATGCTTTAAAACAAGAGATTGTTAGTAGTAAAGTTGTCTCACATGCACTCCCTCACGTGTATCTTGTAATGGCTATCAACACTCGTATATCACACAATTAGGCTTTTACCCTCAAATAATCCACTGCTCTTACCTTTTACCACTCAAAGGATGCTCCTCAAAGTTCTTCCATTAACCAACAACTCAAACACTTCAAATCAAGTTCCAATGTTTGGTTCAAGAATGGAGTTTATGTAAAATAAAGAAAAGAACAATAAAACTATAACGGACTAGAGACAAAGAAGTACACAAAGAAAATAAAGAGAGAAGCACGAAAAAATTTCACACAAAATAAAAAAATATGCGCAAATCACTAGACTACACTAAGTATGAAAAAAATACTTAAAGTATCTAGCAAGAGAATAATAGGAAACTAAATATAGTGTATAAGCACTTTCAAGAACACCAAGAACATATTCAATGAGCTTTTTTAAATCCAAGGAGCTATAATGACCTTTACAATTCCCAAGTGACTTTTGAGTTTCTTGTTGACCAAAGTTCAAAGAACCTTCAAACCAAATGAGATTTTCAAGAAATTGAATAGATTTTTAATAAATTAAAGTCACTAAATCACAAGATAAAGTATAGAACAAAACATGAACAAGTGAAGAACACTAGAAGCTACTATTCATGTCCGTATTCACTTGAAGAAATAATTTTTTTTACTTTTTATTTGAGTTACTGTTCACGCTACAATAACTTTTATTTTTTTAAAATTTTTTTTGGTAGTTTTTTATCATTCAAATCAATAGATCAGGTGAGTATAAGAATATCCAATCATCCAAAGCTCTGATACCACTTGATAACGACATGGACAGCGGAAGACTCTAAAAATTTGGAGATTAGAAAGGGAGAAGGAATTGATTTTTGAAAAGAGAAGAAACAAGAAATAGTGAATCAATTAAGGAGAAGTAGAAGAAGAAAAGGGGAGAGGGAACTCAAACAAGGAATCTTACCATTGAAGAAATCCAAGCTATTGTTCAAAATATAACAAAAGGCCATAACCCAAAGAGAACCTACAAAGGTCTCCACAAGCCACAAGGCTGCTACTAATATACTAAATCAAACTTAGTTACAACGAAGAGAAAGAACCCCCTTTATATAGAATCCTAGAAGGGGCTGGTCAAAGACTCAGTTAAAGAAATTATATTCCCTAGGGATATAAAAGGCTACCAACACTTAGACCAACGTAGTCAACATAGATTAAAACAAAACACTAAATAGCATAGAAAGCTGCCACACACAAATTCTTAGGAAGTCAACATAGAATAAAACAACTTTGAATATAATTACTGAAACTAATTAAAAAATTACTACAATATTTTCTCCCAATGGGGGATAATTTGATCCCCATTCCAACTCCTCTTGAACTTTAATTTGATCCTCCAAACGGATGTAAGACTTGAAGAAAATATCTTCAGTGGGCTTGAGATCTTCTTCCATCACAAGATATTTTTAATAGCAAATTGCAGCCATTTGAGTTTGTCTTGAAATTTCTTATTCGATGGAACTTTCAAATCTTTATCCATGTTTTTAATGAAATTGAGCTATCGTGGATGCTATCACCACTCTACTCCCTCTGTAACTATAGCCTGCTTCACTTTCAACACTCTATATGTTTGATCAATAAAGTCCTGGGGGTCCTCGTTTGGGTTAGATCCGACAAATACTAGAGGACTCAAACTAAAAAACTCATAGGCTTTGGAACTCTCAGCCACATGACCTCTGTGTCCTTCTATTGCTTCTAATCGTTGTTCTTGGTCAATAGCTATATGAGCCATCAATGGAATAGTTCCCTGTCACGCCCCGCCTTGGGGAGTATGACTGGCACCTGGTGCCCTAGAAGGATCTGGACTACTAACTGGTGGGTCGAGGCACATCTGGTGCCTGGCTAGCTCTATCTCAGGTTCCTGGAAACAAAGGGC
>JACEIK010002735.1:125095-135851 GCA_018107945.1 Datura stramonium | reverse complement strand
ATATATAAAAAATTTCAACTCATTTCTCGTCATTAATTTAAGAGCAGAGGATTTTATTATCCCATTAAAAATATGAAAGAGATATTATTTACCAAATCCAAACTATTAAGGGAATAAAATGGGTTTTACTCTAAATAAAAGACATCAAAAGATGGTCTTATTTACTAAATGTACAAAGATAACTACTGTAATAAGATGGAAAAGCAAAGGTAAAAGATAACATGCACATTTTGTTAATTTGTTAGTATGGTAGATTTAAATTTTATCGTTCATTATTTACTTTTAAGAATATTATGAATTTGTAATTTAAATTATAAGATTTAAACCTTAATTTTTTTTTAAAATAACTTTTCTCGATCTTTTTAAATTACTATAGTAGATTTAAAGTTTATCGTTCATTATTTATTTTTAAAAAAATATTTATCAAGTATTCTTTTTAATATGATAGATGATTCATAGCCTTTTGGTATGATTTAAAACTTTACTCTAATTACTAGTATTTGGGTACGCGCCCTGCGCGTGTATTTCATATTAAATATAAGTATAAAATTTTGTTAAATTACATAAATATTATGAGTACTAAATTTGTGTTCGAGTTGGCAATTTGATTTTTTTTTGTTTGAAATCAAAAATAAAGTTGTTCATTAACTTAGCAGAAGCAAAACAGTATACATATGTGCTTGAATAGAATAAATGCAAATCAGATTTATAAAAGAAATAAATGAAAAGTTGTCGACCTGACTAAATTTCTCAAAAAATAATTCTAAAAAATGTACGGTTTGTAAATCTCAAAGTCTTAATTTTTGGAATCGCCGCCATTCATTCAATTGACTTTCTTCTATATGCTGGCTCTTTCTTGACATGCATTTCTGTCTTTGTGCCCTGAACGTGGACACATTAAAATATAAATTAGAGAACATAATAAGTTAATAAAAATATATTAATCATGAAACAAATATTTTTCGATAAAAGTGATCGTTTTAGTCGTGATAAAATAAATATGGTATAACAGAGTAAAATAAATATTGTTTAGCAAATAAATGAAGACAATTGAGAAATAATTAAATAGAAAAAGTAATTAAAACACAGCTTAGAAGACTTCACAGGCTCAGGATCAATGACTTGATTACATCACTATATCAACAGACCTCCGTTGCATCATCCAAATAAAATGTCACCAATTAAAACAAAGAAAGAGAAGACTAATCATTACCAACAGGGACACACTTTGAACACAAAAATATGTCATTGATCTTTTTCTTTAAGTAATGAATGAATTGATATACTTTCCATCAGGAAGTTGAAAGATGAAGGAACTAAATGTTACACCCCGTAAGTTTCTAATGTTTAGACGGCCTACTCGTACTTTGGTTAAGAGTTTTAGAGTACAATACGTGTGAGAAAGGGACCCGGGGGAAGGTCGAATGAGCATGGAGTCGGGACCGCACAAGAGAAGGACGGGCCAGCTGCCCAAAAGGGCGGCGTGGCACAGACCATGCTCCTCTGTGATGGGCTCCGTGACACGGACCTAGATTGGCGCAACAGGTTTCGTGCCATGGACCCCTGTCCACCGCCTCAAGTATATATATGTTTCACCCTTTAATTTCATTTCATTTTCCATATACATAAACGACCAGAGAGGAGAGAACACGAGAAATCAAGTAAATTTCATTCGTTTACGCTGCAGAACGCTTCCCGAATTTAAATTAACTTCGGGTATTGAAGTTTAAGGCTGCAGGGAGAATTGTTATGGAGTTATTTTCACGAAATTCGCCCGGCGAATCGTAACCCCGCCTAGCTAAAGTTGTTGAAATTGCTCCAAACTAGTGTTAATACGATCACAGGCTTAAAGTAAGCATTTCTCCCTTTTGGACTTTTGAGAAATTATGAGTTTTTAACCGTGTTCCGTTAAATTGAAATACAGTTAATATTTGTATATAAAGTTATCCTTTTTATTGAATTTAGAACTGAAACTAGTCATTTTCCCCCAGTAATATGATTACAGTTGAGAAGGACAGTTGAATACAAATTGAAACTCGCTTAGTAATCAGTAATCGGCGAACGAGGTATGTTAAGGTAGTTTCCTTCGGCAAGTTAATTTATTTAGCATGATAGCACAGTTTGAATCCCAGTAAGAATACAAGAAGCATGTCTATTATGATTAGTTATTTTATTAGCTAAAACCCGTATTCCATGTTAGTTTGGGATGGAGTATGCCTGTATAGACTTCATGACCGACTCCAGGATTATTAGTTATGTCGACGCCACCAGGGGTGATATGACGTTGCTCTACGGAGCGGTATGTCGTCCGCTAGGGACGAAGATGGGGTCCCAGGTCCTCATATGTCTTGGTTGGCTCTATACACCCCCGTCGAGCCTGGTGCCCGGGGTGCAGATATCAGTAGTCCACTGGACTCAGACACAGCTACAGTCAGGGGCCGAGCAGGCTCAGTTGCAAACTCAGGGGGCCGGTAGTATAGTTATAGCTATTAGTTGACCCAGTTCAACCTTGATAGGGGTATATAGACTGAAGTGTACTCACGAGGGCTTATGGGGGGCCCAGGTGGGTTATTTTGTGCTGGTTGTACCTTCCGGCTTATGGGGTCCAGGTAAGGTTTTTGTTTGCTTTAGCTATTAATAAATTAAATAGTAAGAAGTTCTATTACTCAGGTATGATCTCTATCCCGTTATTTCAATTATTCTCAGTTCTATCTCCTTATTTCAGTCATTTACAGTTAACGCCTTACATATTGTACTGACGCCTTTTTTGGGGCGCTACATTACTTGTCTGCAGGTACGGATAAACGAGGAGCACATCCCTCGTAGCTTTCAACCAGCATTACCAGAATAGTTAGCTCCTTTCTTCCGGAGCTTGTAGATAGAAGGTTTACTTATTTCTTATTGTACAGTTTATGGGTAGGTTGGGGCCCTGTCCCGACCATTATATTACTCCTAAAGGCTTGCAGGTTGTTTCTATTTCCCTGTGGTTAGCTGTGATTGGCCATGTGGGGCCTTGCCTAGCTGGAAGATTAGCGGCATTATCGGTCATAGTTTAGCTTAGCACTTGTTTTACTTTACGGTCATAACTAGATATCATAGTGGTCTTTTCGGCCCGCATAGGATTTCATGTTATTGCCGGTTTATGGTTAGCTGTTTTCCTTTATAGGTGGCTATAAGGCCTTGTCGGCCGGAGGTTGTATTTACAGCTGAGATATAGCCCGTTGTTTTCTTAATTTGGGGAGTAAGCCTACACTAGGAGGGCATAGGCCTAGTTAAAATCAGTTTAGATCGTAGTAGCGCACCAGGTGCCACTCATGCCTCCCAAGGTGTGGCATGAAAAACTTGGTATCAGAGCAGGTTGTATCCCAGGGAGTCTGCAAGCCGTGGTAAGTAGAGTCTTGTCTATGGATGTGTTGTGCACCACATTCTATAAGCAGGAAGCTGCAAGGCATGATAGGATGGTTACTCTTTCTTCTTATCCAGTCGTGCTATAGAGTTGTATAGTATACGGTTGAGTCCCTAAGCTTACCACATTCTTTTATCGACAGAGAAATGACAGACGCGTGACACACCACGACTGGTAGGAGATTGGATGTTGTAGCAGAGGAAGGCACAAGCAGGGTGCCTCAGTCAGAGTCATCCCCAACTGAGGGCGACAGGGAGACTTCATCTCATTCTCCCCAGCACTCTCCACTACGCCAGGAGCCGCTCAGAGCGGCAAATGTGATGGAACTGCCTCCAACAGTCTCTATACTGATACCATCAGATCAGGAGGTTAGGAGTGTTGTTGTTATGTTAGCTCAGATGATGGAGGCACAACATTAGCCAGTGGCACCTGTAGTCACAAAGTCCTTAGGAGGACCCGGTAGTTCGAGGGTCTGGGAGTTTCTCGCACTGATTCCCCCGCAGTTCACGGGGACGGATCGGGCGGAGGACCCTCAAGATTTCTTGGATCAAATGCAGCAGATTTTCAAGGTGATGCATGCTACCCCTGCAAAGTCGATTGAGTTAGCGGTATTCCGGCTACGAGATATTGCAGTACTATGGTACGAGAGTTGGGAGAGGTCCCGAGGGAGAGGTGCTTCCCCTCCAACTCGGTCCAGCTTCTCAAAGGCTTTTCTGGATCACTACCTGCCACGAGAAATTCGACAGACCCGGGTTGACCAGTTCTTACATCTAGAGCAGGGGTCGATGAGTGTCCGGGAGTACGCTATGAGGTTCGACTCCTTGGCCCAATATGCACCAGCTTTTGTAGATACTATGTCGACTCGAGTGCATTGGTTTATTATGGGGCTGAATTCAGAATATGTGGAGACCTATATCATGGCCACTCTGCGAGAGGACATGGATATTGTCCGCGTTCAGACTTTTGCTAAGAATATTGAAGAGATCAGACAGCGGCAACGGGAGATAACGGGTGCAAATCAGGAGCAGCGCCGCAGGGCCAGACCTAGTGATATGCAGGTGGAGTTCCAGGGTGGACCCATGACACGATTTTCAGGCAGGCCACCAGACCCCCACCCTCACAACAGCAGCAGGGGAGTGGATCTAGTCGTCGGGGGCAGTTAGGACCCGGCGAGAGCTCACGATCAGCAAGTTCACAGCAACAGAGAGGAGTGGAGCTGAGTATATTCACCATGCCATTTTGCCCTGTTTGCAGTCGATGTCATTCCAGGGGATGCAGGTATGGTTCCACAGCATGTTATACCTATGGACATGAGGTTCATCATACGAGGGATTGTCCAGCTAGGGGTCAGAGTGATCGAGACCGACAGGATAGATCTTCAGTAGGATCACGTGTCCCAGTATCTCTAGCAGGGCATAGGTCCTCAGCTCCAGCTGGCAAAGGCCGAGGCAAATCAGGGGCATCTAGCTTAGGTACCGGTCCAGATCGCACTTATGCCTTACCGGGACGACAGGAGTCAGAGTCGTCGTCGGATGTGGTGACAGGTATGCTGGACATTTGCTCTCATTCTGTTTATGTACTAATAGATCCAGGATCCACCTTGTCTTATGTTACCCCATTAGTGGTTCAGAAGTTCGGTATTACGCCAGAATCGCTTCAACGACCTTTTTCAGTGTCTACACCTGTCGATGACTCTATCATTTTTAAGAGGGTCTATTGGGGATGCAAAGTAGAGGTTGTTGGTCATTAGACTTTAGCAGATTTGATATAAGTAGAAATGGTCGATTTTGATGCAATTATGGTATGGATTGGCTGGCGCCATGCTATGCCAATGTTGAATGTTGGACCAAGATTGTCCGATTCCACTTTCCAGGGGAGGTTGTACGGGAGTGGAAAGGTAGTGCAGCCACGCCAAAAGGTAGGTTTATTTCCTATTTTCGGGGGAGAAAATTGATAGCGAAAGGATGTATTTATCACATTGTCAGGGTTCAGGATGTCCAAGCAGAATCTCCGACTCCCTAGTCCATTCCAGTAGTCAATGAATTTCCATATGTATTCTCAGATGAACTTCCTAGTATTCCCCTAAAATGGGAGATCGATTTTGCAATTGATTTATTACCAGGTACTCATCCCATATCTATTCCTCCGTACCGAATGGCTCCTGTTGAGATTAAAGAGTTGAAGGAACAGTTGAATGATCTGTTAGATAAGAGCTTCATCAGGTCGAGTACTTCACCGTGGGGAGCACCAGTTTTGTTTGTGAGAAAGAAGGATGGCTCCCTCCGTATGTGTATATATTTCTGGAAGCTGAATAAAGTCACTATCAAGAATAAGTACCCGCTTTCCAGAATAGATGATTTGTTTGATCAGTTGCAGGGGGCAAAGTATTTCTCAAAAATTGACTTAAGTCCAGGATACCATCAGGTTCTGGTTCATGAGAGGGATATTCCAAAAACCGCTTTCAGGACCAGGTATGGCTACTTCGAATTTTTAGTTATGTCTATCGGGTTGACGAATACTCCAGCAATGTTCATGGACTTGATGAACAACATCTTTAGACCGTATCTGGACCTGTTTGTGATAGTATTTATTGATGATATTCTGATATATTACCACTCAGAGGTAGATCACCAAGATCACCTATGAACAGTACTCCAAATTCTCAGGAATTGCCAGTTGTATCCGAAGTTTTCTAAATGTGAATTTTAGATGAATTCAGTGGCCTTTTTTGGGCGACATTGTATCAGATGCTGGTATACAGGTAGATTCACAAAATATCGAGGCTATAAAAACATGGTCTAGACCTACCACTCCGACCGAGGTACGTAGCTTCCTGAGGTTAGCCGAGTATTATAGAAGGTTCGTGGAAGGATTTTCTACAGAAAACAGCTAAATTTCACTAGATTGAAGCATGTGAATAGAGCTTTTAGGAGTTGAAAAACAGACTGACCTCAGCACCAGTATTAGCCATGCCAGAAGGATCAGAGGGTTATGCAGTGTACTGCGATGCTTCAGGCATCAGGTTAGGGTGTGTTTTGATGCAACATGGTAAAGTAATTGCTTACGCTTCCAGACAACTGAGCAAGCATGAGAAGAACTACCCCACCCACGATCAGGAGTTGGCCGCGGTGATTCATTCCTTGAAAGCCTATAGTACATTTTCACACAGAAAGAGTTGAATCTACGGCAATGCCGCTGGTTAGAGTTGTTGAAAGACTACGATATGAATATTTTGTATCATCCAGGGAGAGCCAATGTTTTATCCGAAGCCCTCAGCCACAAATCCATGGGAAGTTTAGCACACCTGAAGCTAGAACAGCGGGAACTGGCTCGAGAACTGCATCAGTTAGCCAGTTTAGTCATCCGTATAGTAGATTCAGGAGACAGTGGGGCAGTAGTTCAGAATACAACAGTATCATCATTAGTTATGGAAGTGAAAGGACGGCAGTACGAAGAACCTAACCTGGTTTAGCGAGGGGAAGTAACAGATTTCCAGATAATCAAAGACAGAGTTTTGAGATATAGGGATCACCTCTGTGTTCCGGACGTGGCAGGACTTCGCCAGCAAATTATGGGAGAGGTGCATTATTCCCGTTACTCTCTTCATCCGGGTTCAACAAAGATGTATCATGATATAAAAGAAAATTACTGGTGGCCGGGAATAAAAAAGGAGATAGCAGAATTTGTAGCTCAATGTCCTAATTGCCAGCAGGTGAAAAGCCAAACATTAGAAACCCGGCGGACTGACACAGGAGATAGCAGTGCCTATGTAGAAATAGGAGGTAATTAATATGGATTTTGTGACAGGGTTACCTCGTACCAGGCGTAAATTTGATTCCATCTGGGTGATTGTTGACAGGTTGATGAAATCAGCTCATTTTCTGCCAGTGAGGGCTACTTTTTCAGCTGAAGATTATGTTGAACTGTATATCATAGAGATAGTCCAATTGCATGGTGTTCTGTTATCGATTATTTTCGACAGAGGAGCGCAGTTTACAACAAAGTTTTGGCAGTCCTTTCAGAGGGTCCTGGGGACACAGGTTAATCTAAGTACGGTCTTCCATCCTCAAATAGACGGGCAGGTGAAACGTACAATTCAAACACTCGAGGATATGTTACGGGCGTGTGTGCTGGATTTTAGGGGCAGCTGGGATGAACACTTCCGCTTATTGAGTTTTCCTTCAATAACAGTTACCATTCAGCGATTCAAATGGCACCTTATGAGGCCTTATATGAGTGGAAATGCAGGTCCCCATTTGGTTGGTTCGAGGTTGGAGAATCAGGGTTAATTGGGCCAGATATAATTCATCAGTCAGAAGAGAAAGTAAAGCTTATCAGAGAACGTCTACTGACAGCTCAAAGCTGCCAGAAATCTTACATTGATGCACGGCGTAGGAACTTGGAGTTCAATGTAAACGACTGGGTGTTTCTGAAAGTCTCACAATGAGGGCGTAATGAGGTTTGGCAAAAAGGGTAATCTCATCCCGAGGTTTATTGGGCCATATCGAATATTTCGGAGAATAGGCCAGGTGGCATACGAACTAGATTTGCCTTCAGAATTAGAATCCATTCATCCTGTCTTTCATATGTCGATGCTACGAAAGTGCATAGGGGATTCGTCCCTAGTTGTACTAGTTGAGGATGTCCAAGTCATTGAGGAATTAGCCTATGAAGAGGTTCCAGTAGCTATATTAGATCGACAGATTCGTAGGTTGAGGACCAAGGATGTTGCTTCTGTTAAGGTACTGTAGAGAAACAAAAATAGAGAGGAAATGACTTGGGAGGCTGAGGACGATATGAAATCCAGATATCCTCATTTGTTCTAGGCTTAGTCCAGACTATGTAGTTAAAATAAGTTATTGATTCAGTCGCTTTTTCATGATTTGTGTTATATATATTGCTCAGTTGACTCCAGCGTTATAGTGAAATAGTTTTCATAGTGTTATATGAAGTACCTGTACTGGACTTTTCTATGTTTCAGGATTTTTGAATAGTCCATATTGAAGGGGAGACTCTGCCAAAATATTTCCAAAATAAGTAGTTAAGAGAGTTAAGATCCCTGTAAGCTGAAGTAAACATTCAAGGACGAATGTTTCTAAGGGGGGAGGGATGTTACACCCCGTAAGTTTCTAATATTTAGACGGCCTATTCGTACGTTGGTTAAGAGTTTTAGAGTGCAATACTTGCGAGAAAGGGGACCGAAGGAAGGTTGAACGAGCACGGAGTTGGGACCGCGCGGGAGAAAGCCAGACCAGCTGCCCAAAAGGGCAGCGTGGCACGGACCATGCTCCTCCGCAATGGGCTCCGTAAAACGGCCCTAGAATGGCGCAACAGGGTCCGTGCCACGGACCCCTGTCCACCGCCTCAAGTATATATATGTTCCACCCTTTGATTTCATTTCATTTCCCATATACATAAACGACCAGAGAGGAGAGAACACGAGAAATCAAGTAAATTTCATCCATTTACATTGCAGAATGCTGCCCAAATTCAAATTTTCTTCGGAATATTGAAGTTTAAGGCTGTAGGGAGCATTGCTACGGAGTTATTTTCATGAAATTCGTCCAGCGAATCATAACCCCGCCGAGGTAAAGATTTTGAAATTGCTCCAAACTAGTGTCAATACGATCACAGGCTTAAAGTAAGCATTTCTCCCTTTTGGACTTTTGAGATATTATGAGCTTTTAACCGTGTTCCGTTAAATTGAAATACAGTTAATATTTGTATATAAAGTTATCCTTTTTATTGAATTTAGTACTGAAACTAGTCATTTTCCCCCAGTAATACGATTGCAATTGAGAAGAACAATTGAATATGAACTGAAACTCGCCAGTTAATCAGTAATCAGCGAACGAGGTATGTTAAGGCAGTTTCCTTCGGCAAGTTAATTTCTTTAGCATGATAGCTCAGTTTGAATCCCAGTAAGAATACCATAAGCATGTCTATTATGATTAGTTGTTGTTATTAGCTGAAACCCGTATTCCATGTTAGTTTGGGTGGAATATGCCTGTATAGCCTTCATGACTGACCCCAGAGTTATTAGCTGTGTCGACGCCCACTAGGGGTGAGATGATGTCGCTCTACGGAGCGGTATGTTGTCCTCCAAGGACGAAGATGGGGTCCCAGGTCCTCATATGTCGTGGTTGACTCTATACACCCCCGTCGAGCCTGGTGCCCGGGGTGCAGATATCAGGAGTCCACTGGACTCAGACATAGCTATAGTCAGGGGTCGAGCAGGCTCAGTTGCAAACCCAGGGGTCCGGTAGGACAGCTATAGCTATTAGTTGACCCAGTGCGACCTTGATAGGGGTATATAGACTGAAGTGTACTCACCAGGGCTTATGGGGGGCCTAGGTGGGTTATTCTGTGCTTGTTGTACCTTCCGACTTATGGGGGCCAGGTAAGGTTTTTGTTTGCTTTAGCTATTAATAAATTAAATAGTAAGAAGTTCTATTACTCAGGTATGATCTCTATCCCATCATTTCAGTTATTCTCAGTTCTATCTCCTTATTTCAGTTATTTACAGTTAACGCCTTACATATTCAGTACATATTGTACTGACACCCTTTCTGGGGCGCTGCATTACTTGCCTGTAGGTATGGATAGACGAGGAGCAGGTCCCTCATAGCTTTCAGCCAGCATCACCAAAATAGTTAGCTCCTTTCTTCCAGAGCTTGTAGATAGAAGGTTTACTTATTTTTTGGTTGTACAGTTTATGGGTAGGTCGGGGCCCTGTCCCGACCATCATATTAATCTTACAGACTTGCAGATTGTTTCTATTTCCCTGTGGTTAGCTGTGATTGGCTGTGTGGGGCCTTTTTTAGCTAGCAGATTAGCGGCCTTGTCGGCCATAGTTTAGCTTAGTACTGGTTTTACCTTACAGTCATAACTAGATATCATGGTGGTCTTGTTGGCTCGCATAGGATTCCATGTTATTGCCTGTTTCTGGTTAGCTGTTTTCCTTTACAGATGGCTATAAGGCCTTGCCGGCCGGAGGTTGTATTTACAGCCGAGATATAACCCATTGTTTTCTTGATTTGGGGAGTAAGCCTGCACCAGGAGGGCATAGGCCTAGTTAAGTCAATTCAAATCCTAGTAGGGCACCAGGTGCAAGTCATGCCTCCCAAAGTGGGGCGTGCACTAAATATTGAATAGGCATATTAAAGATTGATATTAACGGACATTTGTAATAGATAGGAAAGATTAAAGAAATTCTAGATTTAATTGATTACAATAAATGACATTAATTTTAGAAACATGAATCATCTTCATATTATTCATCTTTACATTTATTATGTACTATTACTTTATTATTTTTTGAAATGTAAATTACATTTTAGTAGATGAATA
>JACEIK010002734.1:157004-169324 GCA_018107945.1 Datura stramonium | reverse complement strand
GGCTAATCTGTAGCCAAGATACTATCTGTCTGAATGGCTAATCTGTAGCCAAGATATCATCTGTCTGAATGGCTAATCTGTAACCAAGATATCATCTGTCAGAATGGCTAATCTGTAGCCAGAATACTGTCTGTCTATCTGATTTTACTTTACTAACTTTATTCTAAAAATCTGTATCACTTTATTCTAATAACATGCTTGCTAATGATACAATAGGCTATACTGAATCTAGAATGCTAACTCGCCATTTGGCGTATGCTTTTTTAACTTTCGGACTGAGTACGATACAGCAACGCAAACCAGATTTACTGAATTACTCAATTCTCAACATTCAACTCCGGGAACTCAATTACGGAGTTTACTATGATTTACAAGGCTAAAGCTACTAACTTGCCGAAGAATTTGGCTTTACATACCTTAACCTTGAGTTATCCGACTATCGGACGAAGCTCGGTCAGTATTCCAGCTATTCCTCCCAACTGCATTCACATACACGTCAATTAGCACTAAATACATCACTATTCTGAAAGACAACGTCACTTTCGATATATTTAAAGCCTAAACTTAGGCTTATCGAAAGACGGTAAAAAACTTGCTATTTTTCGGAAGTCTAGAAGGGAGAAGTATTTACTTTAAGGCTAGGAGCACATTGACACTAATTTGGAGCAATTCTACTTACCTTGGTCCGGTAGCTCAATGATTTGTCGGCCGTATTTCGCGAAACAAAATCCGTAGGAATGCTCCCTGCTGCTAAATACCTCGGTACCCGAGGTTAATTTGGATTTGGGCTACGTTTAACAGCGTAATCGGACAATATATTATTTCACTCTTTGTCTTCTCTCTACTCTCTTACGATTTTTCTGGAAATTATAAAGGATATATCACTAAAAACCAAAGTGGGGGCTTTATATACTTGGGCCTAGACAGGCCCAACGTGTCACGGAGCCAACGCGGTGGCCCCACCTCCGTGACACGCTGCTATCGCGGAGGGGCTCTGCCTCGGCTCCTTCTGCAATGGTTCGACAGGTTTCTCGTCCCATCTTTTTCCGGGCCTTTTTCTAGCACGTGTGGCTTTCAAATATGATTAACCAACACGCGAATAGGTCATCTAGGTGCCGGGAATCTTACGGGGTGTAACAACATAGTAGTCGATTTAAGGTCTCCCAAGCCTAACTATTTATATATATCCAACAGCATCAAGGTCATATATTGCTTTGGCGAAGTTGAACTCGCCAATGGTGCATGGAATAGTAAATGCACTAGGATCTTCTTTCTTTTGGACCAATGAGCGCGAGAATTCGCATTACGGTGATAAAGATTATTAACAGGTTCATAGCTGACAGTCCTCTTCTTGGTAACCAAGTCTTTCATGAACTTGGCGTAACCTAACATTTTCTCAAGAGCTTCTATTAAAGGAACATTGACTGATAGCCGTTTCAACATTGACATAAATTTATGGAACTTTTTATCTTCCACCTTTTTTTTCAACGTCTATGGAAATGGAGGTGAGGGTGTAGGAATTGGAGTCAATGGCTTTTCAACCTCCTTTCCTTTTTCCTTACCTCAAGAAATCTTATTTTCCATGCCTGTAGATTTTTCAGCATCTACATGAATATCCTTGCTAATTATCAACTTTCCAGACTTAGCTAGAATTTCCTGCTCAACATCATCTCCAACAGAAAGTTCTGACTCTTATGCCACATCTTCCACCAACTCATCTCTAACAAAGATTGGTTCAGTCAATATTTTATCACTTTTGGTTGTGACAATCATGTATTGTCCAACCTTCCTCAGGTTTTGAACTGTATCTCTAGGTAGAGTACCACTCATCCGCTGATAAAAAACTGTGGACATCTGGCCTAATTTGATACACCAACTATTTAATGGCTGTGGAATGTGAGCCCGCTATTTGACTGTTGTTGGAGATATCACTTTTCATTTCCTTAACACCGGAGTCAGTAGATTCGACTTTTTGCACGACCTTGGCAATCAACTCTTCCATCTTGGAGCTTCCTGCATCATTACTAGTTCGCTCACAGTTTTCAGGAAGCACGTACAACCCGCTGTGATCATTCCTGTAACTATCCTTGTTCTTTTAGCTGTCCTAATCTCGATCTCCGTAACCAGCTCTATCATAATAGTTGTCCTTGTGATGGTTCTGACCATAGTTTCCTCGGGAATTGGCCTAAAAATCCCCCATATTATTCAGATACTTAGCTTCCTCTTTAGAGTCTGAGTCATGATCTTCCTATCTGGAATCCTTACCTTGCGAACCTATAACATTCGCCTTTTCAGCACTACCTGCAAGTAAGTGTTTCGTAATCAATTTCATTTGGATTTACATGTGAGATATGTCTTGGTCTCTCTCTTCCTCCTTCTAGTGCTGCTCAATAGTAAACCCTACCGAATATGTATTACCAGAGATTTAGATTCTCTAGTATGCCATACCCTGTTGTTCTTTGTGACTCTATCCACGCCTTGTTGGTCTTTGTGAATCTATCCAATATAGGTTTGTGTCATGAAATATCCTCAAGTCACAGTGTCAGCTATTGTCTTGGTTGCAGAGTTCAAAGACTTGTAAAATCTTTCCATTATGTGCTCATCTAATAACTTGTGATATGGGCACTTCTTGAGATTTTTGTTGAATCATAGCCATGCTTCGTGTAATGCCTCGTTGGATAGCTGCATGAAATTATTTATCTCATCCCTCAGTTGTAGCATTCTTGAGGGTGGAAAGTATATCTCAAGTAATGCAGCCTTTAATTCTCTTGAGTTCGTGATAAAATAATGTGGAAACTCATTCAACCACATTGTTGCTTCCCCAGACAATGACAACGGGAACAACCTCAGGGGTATGACATTCTGACTAACTTATGGCAATTCAAATGACTTATAAATACCCATAAAGTTCATCAAATGCAAATTCGGATCATCTCCAGCTACTCCTCTAAATAAGCCCTTCAAGTTGAAAAGTTGATCATGGTACTTGTGATATTAAATTTAGCTCCTAGGCCTAGTATTGGAGGGGCGATGGACCCAGTGGCACCAACCCCATCCAAGTCAGTGTCATCTTCCTCATCGTAATCAAAAGGAATACCTGCCGATGCTGTTCTGTACCTCTCTGGGGCTGATGATAATTTCCAGGGGCTATGTTCTCAACATTCTGTCCATTCAGCTCATCCCTAACAATATCATCATCATCATTGCTAGGTGCATTCTGATTGTTGCCTCTAGACTGAGCATTGGAAATCTATTGTAACCTTGCTTCCTGTCTTGATCTGAGCTGGGACCTTGGATTGAGATACGAAACCTAGAACCACGAATAACTCCAAGCTAACCCATGGTATATATAGCATGACTTAAAATCACAATCAAGTGGAAAATAACATGAACATGAATAAGCGGAAGACTGAATATTATAAAGCATATATCAAGCGATAACATCACAACGCTGAATCTTAAAGCAGAACATACTAGTCTATGTCTGAAAAGCCTCTACTATCTGATAATATGCTGGGACAAGCCCACAGCTAACTCCAAGTATAAAACTAAATTGATATAACAAGTTTAAATTGATAGATGTCCTTGGATGATGAGGACTCACCCAAAGTAGGGGCTGAACTGGACTGAGGTGGGAGCAATCTATCGGCGAGACATACTTGATCACTCGAACCTATATCATGAGACGATATAGCATAGAGTATGCGATCAGTACTTGGAATATATTGAGTATGTAAGGTAAGTAAAACAAGCTTAGTAAAATGTTAGTCGAAATCATACATGTAAATCAAATAGATCATGGAGTAAGGACGACATGCTAAAAGCCATATATGAGATATACATAATTATAAGCTGGTTATCATAGCTGAACATAATGACCAAGATTTAAAAGCAAAAATCATATGACTTGTCATATTTGAAATCCTAAGTAAAATCTCATAAACTGCTCATTGGGTCAAACATGCTAATAAACATAATATAATAAGTCATGAACATGAGTAACTGAAATCACGAGGAACAATGGGAGACTCGTCATAATCTAAAACCACCATGTATGAGTGCATGATGATCCCACGTCTTGCCCACGTGGAGGAGAGCCATCGTAAGCCTTGCCAGGGCAAAGGATGAATAAGGTGTGATATCACGTTGTGCCCTCGGTGGGGGAAACACTCTCTTGAGAGGTCCTAAATATATATACCTATGTTGGTTTGTAGTTTATGAGATCAGGGAACCTCGGAACCCCAAGCTTACTCGGTGCTAGACACTACTCTCAAAACATGCATAGTGCTCAGATAAATCATATTCTCATAGCTTAAATATGCACATTAGGAGTCTTAACTCCAAATCATTCCATAATCTGCATTGGGAGTCTTAACTCTAAATCATATCATAAACTAGTCTTATTAACCTTGGTTAAAATGATAATAAGCTTACTTAACTTGCATGGGCTTGCCCAAGTCATAAAATCATGCACACTTGAAATAGACTTCATAAGTTAAAATCATGGATTCATAAGTTGAGAGCTCATAAACATTCATGCATACTAGATATTTCATCATACTTGAAATCATGGATTATAAGCTTGAATTTTCATAAAACCTGCATAATAAGGCATAACATCTAATAACTTGAAATCGTGAATGTATAATCCAATTGACTGTAAAATCATCCCATTGGACTTAAAATATACACTAGAACATGAGGGGATTAGACCCATAAACATAACATAGGTAGTTTCATAGAATTGGGTCAAAACCCTATAAATAAATACACTTGATTACAAACTTGAATACATGAATTAGAGGGAAAATTTGGGCACGCGGGTAGAATAAATCCCCTATTCACAACCCTATTGGAAATTTGATTTTCAACCTAGTCTTGAAAGCCCAAGAGAATTGACGAAGAAACTGAGGAGGAATTCTAGTTTGATCTTGGAAGAGAACTTCAATATAATGCATTCATGGGAGCCTAATGACTTAGGCTAGGCTAAACCCTCTTAAAAATCTTATTTCAGGTCTTAAAACAATGTCATTAAAGACTTAGGAGCTTAGAAATTATAAAAATACCCTTAAAGAACCGACTGGGAAAAGGCACTGCTAGAGCTAACGAGTGACCTAACGACTTGTCCTGACCTTCCGTCATCACTAGACAGAATTTTTAAATTTTTGATCTTAACTTGACGCCTCCACCTGACGTCTCATCATCACACTTAGCGGGTCGCTTCATCATTCGTCCTGACCCTCTGAATCTCAAGATTCCAAGCATTCCTCCCAACCAACTAGACACCTAACGAGTCATTAGGAGACACCATGAATCGTTCCTCCACTAATTGGGTCTCTTGGATTTCAACACTTTTACAACTCTCATAGCCCATAAAAGGTCACTTAACGACCCGTTGGGTCACACAATGAGTCACTCAATGACTTGTCGGTGACCTGGTGTAGATTTTCATGATTTCTCTGATTCAACCCTCAGGTCTGATCTTAGGGACTTTTGGGGTGTTACAATGTCTCACTCTCCTGTGCATTCCTAGCTCTCCTAAGAGTTATCTCAAGTTCAGAGTTATAAGGCATTAATAGTTTTGCCTCGACCTCAAATACTTGTCATGTACTGACCTGTACCATGTATAAACAGAAACAAAAAATAAAAGTAAAATTAGGAAATAAGAATAAGATTCAAATAAACATACTTGACTTAATCTAAGACCGTATTCTCCGGCAATGGCGCCAAAATTTAATATGCCCAAATTACATCTCTATATTAAGAAGTATAACACAGTCGTTGTTAAATATAGAACCCAACAAGGTTGGGGTTGAATCCCACTAGGAATAAGGTGAAAACTAAGTCTTATGTGGTTATATTACTTTTAGTAAGTTATTTCCATAAAATGGGGCTTTGGAAAAATTATTTGTGTTTTAATATCAGTTGAAATCAAGAGACACCAGCTATAATTCAGTAATATTTAATCAAATAAAAGATGAAACTAGGGTTGCGATCACCATGGTTTCATGACAACATCAAGTGACTAAATATAGTAGATTCTTTTAGTGCTACATATGTAGGCTATCGATTGAATTAATCCATCTAAATGTTTCTCAATCTATTTAGATAGAAATCACTATTATTCTCTCAAACTAAGAGTGATGAACAAAGGGACTTCGATTATTGCCCTAAGTTGACTAATCTTACTACAACATAAATCATTAGATGAGGTTTAAAAATCTCAAATCCTTTTTGTTACTCTTTTTTCCATATTTTATACATCTTACTCAAGCACGTTAAATCTAGGGATTTTTCACGACCTGAGTTGAGATCCCAGATCGAGACATGGAACCTAGAACCATGAATGGCTCCAAGTCAACCCATGGAATTAACATGATAACTGAATAACATATATTAAGTGAAGTATGATAAACTAATCATGATTAAGCGGAAGTATGAATACATATCAATCATAACAAAGTCAATACAAACAAAGCCGAAATTCTACAAATTGTTTGATAAGCCTCTAACATATCTGAAGAGCTGATGGAGCAACATTCCCAACTAGATCACTAAAGTTTGAAGACTAAAATAAAATAACTCAACAATAAACTAAAGGTCCTCGAAGGATGAGGACTCACCAGCGATGGGAAACTGGAGTAAGCTGCAGGAATTGGGCTAACGATGGAACTGAGTCTGATCGTCTGAACCTGTATTATCAGATGATACAACATAAAGTATGCAGTTACTACTTGGAATGTACTGAGTATGCAAGGTAAGTAAAATATGTTGAATAAGTATAAATCGATATCATGCATATAAACATAAATCACAAGATCATAAGAGTAAGGATTGCACATTGATATCTGAAAACAAGTATGGTCATAAAATGAATATCATATATGAATATAATGATTTAAAGCTCAAAATAGAACCATATGTCTTTCCATAGATGAAATCATAAGTAAAATCTTATAAACTGATCATTTGGGTCAAACCTACTCAAGATATAATATCATAATTCATAAACATGCATAACTGAAATCATGAGAAATAATGTGAGAGTCGTCCTAACCGAAACCATCACGATAGAGCTTACATGATGCCCCAACTATCACATTCAAGTGGGTAGAGCCGTCTAAAACCTTGCCAGGGCTAAGGACGCTACCATGATATCGATATCAAGCTGAAAGCCCCTATGGGGGTAGGGGAAACTCACAAGGGAGGTCCTAATGTATAAATATACCTACATTGATGCATAGTTCTAAGACCCGAGGTTAACATGAATCCCTAGCCTACTCGATGCTAGACACTACTCCTAAAAACATGCATAGTGCTCCCATCATTTTTCAATGAAGCTGAAATCATCGTTTTGCAACAAAGATGAAACCATCATTTTTCAAAGAAGCTGAAACAATACCATAAGCTTAAAGTGGGAGTATAGACTCCAAAACCATATTGTAAGTTAATTTTATAGAGTTGAGCTGAATCATGAAAACATGCTTAACCTCTGTGGGCGTGCCCAAAATCTTAAAATCATGCATACATGAAATAGATTTCATAAGACAAAATTATAGATTAATACATGGGTAATTTGTAAATATTCAATCATGCTAGATATCTCATCATACTTGAAATCATAAATCATAAACTTGAATTTTCATGAAACTTATAAAATTGAATTTTTTTTCTATAACCTGAAATTATGAATTTACAATCAATTTGTATACAAAACCTGCCCATGAATCTTAAAATATGCTTTGAAACATGAAGGAAATTGACCCATAAATAAATCATAGAGAATTTCATAGAATTGGGTTAAAACCGCAGAAGATCATGAACTTAATCTAGACCTCAAATTCATGGAATTGAGAAGAGTTTTGAGCATGAGAGTGAAAATAACTCTCATTCATAGCCCTACATACCTGGGTGAGCTGAATCTACACTTGTCTTTGGAAGACCAAGAGATTTGGAGAAGAAATTGAAGGATTTAAGCTTGATCTTTGAAGGAAAACCTCAAAACTTGTATGCGTGGGAGTCGAATGAATTAGAATAGGTTAAACTCCCTTAGTACACTTCTTTCAAGGCTTAAAACGATGTAATTTAGGGATTAGGAGCTTTGTAATTACAAAAATGCCCTTACTAATTTCTCAGAGAAAAACACACTGCCAGAAGTAATGACTCTCACCATGAGTCGTACCTCGAAACCACGACTCGTGGTTACCTGCTACTATTTAGCCCTGACTTCTGAAGTTTCCCATGGATCAAACAACGACTCATACCTTCCAACGGCAAGTCGTTGGATCCATCCGTGGCCATTGTTTCCAATTCCTCTGCCCCTTCCCATGAGTGCAAGCCACGACTCATTGTTTCCCACAACGTGTCATACCTAGAAATCTACTACTAACATTGACCATGAGTCGTACCACCAACCTATGACTCTTGGTTTGCTCTTGTAGCTTACAAGTCCAACTCCTTCAACCTTCTAACGATTTCTATTACGACCTTTGGTTTCCTACAATGAGTCATACAACTACCTATAAAATCTAACTAGGGTAGCTCAACATCAAACAATGACTCATCCTACGACCCGTTAGTCCTTCCCATGACTAGTACCATGAGTAGTCCTGATATATTTTTCCAACTTTTTTCTGCTGATTACATTACCAATCTTGAGGCTAGCTTATGAACTCTTAGGGTATTATAATATCTCCCCTTTGGGAATATTCAACCTTTATTTTGGGTTAAACATATTGAAAAGTTATGGAAGGGACTGCAATTTCCAAAATTGAAAAACATAAGCTAAAATTTGATGGAGTTATTGACTTTTGACTGATTCCCATGACTGAACTGAATTCATGAATCTTACATACATGCTAAAACATTAAAGGAGCTGGGAGGCATAAACTAGAAAGGAAACTGAATAGAGTATTAGGGATAGAATTGATACCTCAAGATGAAATGGAACTGGAAAGGAATAAATGCGGGTATTTAGCCATCATATCTGCTTTAGCCTCCCATGTAGCTCCCACAATGAGCTGATACCTCCACAAGACTTTTACTGAAGCTACTTTTTTATTCCTAAATGTACAAACCTGATGATCAAGGATCTCAACGGGTACTTCTTCATAGGTAAGGCTATCCTTCACACCTATGCTCTCCGCTGGGACAACTAAAGTCAGGTCACCAATGCACTTTTTCAACAACGATACATGGAAAATTGGATGCACTGAAGCTAACTTTGCTGGTAGCTTCAACTCATAGGTCATCTTGCAAACATGTCTGATAATCCTACATGGATCAACATATCAGGGACTAAGCTTCCCTTTCTTTTCGAACCTCATCACTCCCTTCACGGGAGATACCTTCAAGAACACCCAATCATCAGCTTCAAACATAAGTTCTCTCCGTCCAACATCCGCATATAACTTTTGACAACTCTGAGCTATTTTTAGCCTTTCCCTTATAAGCTGAAGTTTCTTCATAGCCTCATGAACCGAATTGCCCTATCAACATAGCTTCACCTACCTCGAACAACCAATAGGATATCTACACCTCCACCCATAAAGAGCCTCAAACGGAGCCATTTGGATGCTATAGTGGTAACTGTTCTTGTAATCGAACTCGATAAGAGGTAAATGATCATCCCAACTACCTTTGAAGTCAATCATACATGCTCTCAACATATCCTCAAGATTCTGAATTTTCCGCTCAGTCTGACCATCCATTTGTGGGTGAAAAGCCGTGCTAAGCTTGACCTGAGTACCAAGTCCCTTCTCGAACAATCTCCA
Source organism: Datura stramonium (assembly GCA_018107945.1). Lineage (NCBI taxonomy): Eukaryota > Viridiplantae > Streptophyta > Magnoliopsida > Solanales > Solanaceae > Datura > Datura stramonium. The sequence continues at coordinate 159,551 of JACEIK010002734.1, read as the reverse complement.
AAAATGAGAGGTAAACTGAGCACCTCTGTCTGAAATGATGGATAATTGCACTCCATGTAACCAAACTAATAGTGAAACATATAACCTAGCATAGTCCTCAGCTGAATTGGTAGTTTTGATCAGTAAGAAATGTGTTGCGTTGGTCAATTTGTCTATAATCACCTAAATAGAGTCATACTGTTGACATATACGAGGCAACCTTGTGATGAAGTCCAAATAGACTTCCTCTCATTTCCAAGCAGGGATATTGATGTCCTGTAGTATACCTCCAGGTCTCAGATGCTCAACTTTCACTTGTTGATAGTTCGGACACTTAGCCACAAACTCTGATATGTCCTTCTTCATGCCATTCCACCAATAGACTTACCATAGGCCACGCTACATCTTGGTGGCACCTGGGTGGATGGAATAATAAGAACCATGAGCCTTATGCAACATATGCTCCCTCAAGTCATCAACACCTGAAATACATAAATGACCCTGATAACAAAGAACACCATCTCCCCCTTGGGAGAAGACCTCCACATTCTGATTTTGAACTGCTTCCTTCAATTTTACCAAGATAGGATCCTCATCATGCCTAGACTTGACTTCAGTCACCAAATAAGATTCTAAACCATTTTGAATAATGACACCACATCTGTCGAGCCAACAGGCGAACCCCTAAATGTGCAAGTCGATGCACATCCTTCACCGACTCTTTCCTTCGATTCTCAAAATGGGATACACTCTGCATAGACAATCTACTAAGGGCATCCACCACCATATTGGCCTTGCCAGGATGGAAACGGATACTCGTATCATAATACTTGAGAAGCTCCAACCACCTCCTTTGTCGCGTATTCAGATCCTTTTGAGTGAAGACATACTGAAGACTCTTATGATCTGTGAACATATCCACATGCACCCCGTAAAAGTAGTGTCTCAAAATTCTCAATGCGAACACCAGTGCTACCAACTCTAGGTCATGCGTTAGAAAATTCTTCTTATAAGTCTTAAGCCGTCTAGAGGCATACACAATGACCTTACCATGTTGCATCAACACAACCAAGACCAACCATAGAGGCATCATAATACACAAAGAATCCATACGTACCCTCTGGTAGAGCCAATAATGGGGATAGAGTGAGTCGAGTCTTTATCTCCTGAAAACTGTTCTCACATGCATTTTATGTGCTATGGGTTTACAACACTTTCGGTGCTTAAAAATGAAGAAACAAATATGGACTTAGGTATGTTTATACAGATATGATGCACTTTTACTTTGTTTTCAAGGAAATCAGGTGTTGGAATTGAAATGTGCAAAAATAGTGAAAAAATGCAGAAAAAAGGCTAAGTACGGAGCACAGTATGAGCCGTACCATCCTAGTACGAGCTGTACTGAGAATCATGGAAAATTCAAATAGATGTGCTGAACCAAAGAGTTAAAGAATGACTCTTGATACGAGTCATACCAAGGCAGTTGTGACAAATTTTAGAAGAAATTGCACTAAAGTAGTCTCCTGGTACGAGTTGCAACCATGAGTCATGTCATCTACCTACAACCCGTACCAAGGAGCCATTGTGAACTTCAGATAATTGTAGAAAGGCAGATCTTAAGGTACGACAAGCAGTAACGAGTCCTATAATGAAAGTACGAGCCGTATCAAGCCACTCGTGGAAAAAATCAGAGGATCAGAAGTTTTAGGTTCAGACCACCACAATACAGTATGACACGTAGGTTTATGGTACGAGTCATACCAGCTTTCAACACTTAGTCAAAATTAGAATACCCAGGCAATGTACAAGTGAAGGTATGACCCATACAGTCATGGTACGGGTCGTAGGTGAAGTCAGTAGTAGTTTAAGTCATTTCCCTGTCAATTTAGGAAAAGTTTCTAATTATTTGTATAAATACTTTTCTAGGTTCTTTTTGTTAAGGGAGGAACATAATATGATTGTTGAGAGAGGTTTTTTGACTTTTGGGATTATTGAGAGAAACTTTTAGGAGATTTCTTTCTTTGATTCTTCTAGTGTTTTTGAATTATTCTTCATTAATTCTTGCAATAATCAATTGAGTTTTCTTCCAATCATATTCATATGTTCTAAATGATGTGTTTTTCTATGAATGCTCTTTATTCTATTACAATCATAAGAGGCTAAAATCTCCACAATTGGGATTGTGGGAACCATGGTAAATTAACAAACTAAGGTTTGTACATAGTGATTTTAGCCAATGCTAATGCTTGTATTGTATTCTCTTCATCTTTAATATTTCTTAACAGAGTGAAACATTACGACTTGCCCCAATTCTTTACTTGCTTGAATATAAAGAAGTGGAGATTAAGAAAAAAAAATTACAACAAAGCCTTGATCTTTATGGGTAATTATAAGACTTGAGCTGTGGTGGAAGGATAGTAAATTTAGAACATATTGATAATGGTTGAAGTGAAATCACCATGTGACCTAATTTGGTGATTGAATATAGTTATCCAATAGGAACAAACCAGTCATTTGGATAAACCCTAGTTATCAATTTTAAAAGTAAGCATTGGGAAAGATCACGAG
>JACEIK010002734.1:137605-155669 GCA_018107945.1 Datura stramonium | reverse complement strand
GGACGTGCTCATGAATCATATTATGAGCTCTGGCACTCAAAAGGTGAATGTAGTTGGAGCTAAGTGTTAGGAATAAGGGTTTGAGCAGAAAGATTTGAGGAGGAGGAAACCTTCTTGCACAACCAGGTGGGGGGTTTTCGGACCAACGCTCAAGGGTTCATACGGGAAACTTGGTGCCAAGGCTTCAGAAATTAGGGTCGGACCCAATATAGAGACATCTACAGCTGGAACGATTATAGGGATAGGAGCAGAAGTTGTGAGCGGGAAGGTGAGGTCCCATGCAATAACAATTAAGCAGATTGAGCAACAACTTGGTCAGATGTCCGCATCCCTAAACCAGAGGAAAAAGGGGACACTTCCTAGCAACACCATCCAAAATCTAAGGAATGACAATCATAGTATGGCGGTGGTGACTAGGACTGGAAATACTACTGTTGACCCTTTCCTGTTGGTTGTAGTTGAAATGGAAACATACAATGAGACCGAGGTTAATGAGGATGATGTGGTTGCTGACCCGTAGCTTGCAAGTGAGGCTAAGTTGACAAAGACTCCAGTTGGTGAAAAGGGGTCTGGAGTTGCTAAAGGAAAGAAATAAGGGGCCACACAGGTGTATAGGGCTCTACCTCGACTACCGCCACCATTCCCTCAGAGGATGAAGAAGAAGGCGAAAGATGGTAAGTTTCAGAAATTTCTTTCTACGCTAAAATAGTTGTCTATGAACATACCTTTGATCGAGGAATTGGAGCAGCTTCCCAAATATGCCAAATTTGTGAAGGACCTTGTGACTAGGAAGAGGTCCATGAGCTATGAGCCGGTTGGTAATTTACCCATTGCAGTGCCATAGCTTCATGGGTCCTTGCCTAGAAGAAGAAGGATCTAGGAGCCTTCACCATTCTTTGTAATATTAGTGACTTTGAGTTTACGAAGGCACCATGTGATTTAGGAGCTAGCATCAACTTGATGCCAGTAGTTGTGTTCTAGCAGTTGGGGTTGGGAGCACCCACACAAATGTCAATGCAGCTATTGATGGCTGATTGCACCGTTAAAAAGACAGTGGGATCCTAATTGATGTGCTAGTTAAGGTAGATTGGTTTATTTTCCTAGCAAACTTCGTGAACTTGGATTGCAATGTTGATTTTGAGGTCCCAATTATTTTAGAGCGACCATTCCTCACCAGTGAGAGAGCTCTGGTAGACGTTGAGGCTAGCCAGCTAAAGTTCAGGCTGAATAAGGAGGAGGTCACCTTTAATGTTTGCCAGCCAATAAAGCAACCCAATAAGTTCAAGGTTGTATCAGCAATTGAAGATGATTAGAGTCTCTTGAAAAATTCCGAGTAGTCAGGGGACTTGCGTCATGCCGCGATGTTAAATAAATCACTTCTTGGGAGGTAACCCATGAGTGGTTTGGTGAAGCCTAAGTAACCAAACCACCAGCGTCGTGCTGCGACGTTAAATCAAGCACTTCTTAGGAGGCAACCCAAGTATCTTAACTTATGGATGTTCAGTTTGCATGTGAAACAAAATTGGTGGATGAAAAAGTGTAGAATAGACCTTTACTACGAGCCTCAGTATGACTCTTAAGAGAATTGTACGGCTCCTAGTAACGTCTGTGGTGATAAGTACAAACATGAGTTCATATTATGGTTGGTCATTACGAATTGTACCTACATTGTACGAGTCGTAGTGTCCCTGTAATGGTGAACCATTGTAATGCCTCGGAAACCCTAAGACCATAATTGGGAGTAGAACTGGAGAAAACAGGATTTTCTACACCAGATAGTAGAACGAGTCGTGCTGTGACCCATCAAGAGGACCATGAGTTGCTAAGTGACTCGTGGCTATAAATAGTGAGTTTTAAGAGGGGTAAGTTTATTCTAAGCTATTCCTATTCATACATGCAAGTGTAGAAGTCTATGGAGGTGATCAAGCTCAATTTCTTCACAGTTCTTCTCAATTCTTCCTTGGGCAATAAGAGAAGTTGTAGAATCAAATTCTCTAAAGTATGTAGGGTTATGAATGGGTGAATTTGTTCACACCCATGCCCAATTCCTCTCTAATTCATAAAATTCTATTGATGATTCTATGGGGTTTTATCCCAATTCTTATGAAATCCTTATGATACATCTATGGGTTAATCCTTCTCATGTATAAATTCATGTTTTACGAATCATGGGCAGATTTTATGACTATTTCAAATTAAAAACTTACAGATTAAAATTTCTACAAACTCTGCCCAATTATGCATGTTCTTGTGAAGAGTTAAGTTATGATTTTTCTATGATCTTGATCTAGATTTGCCCAACAATGATTTATGTTTTATGATATGAATTCCCTCAAATATTTATCGATTTATGAGATAGCAAGTATATACATATTTTACAAGTATGCGTGAACTTTATGGTTTATAGATTATGATTATGGTCGACTCACGAGCCTTATTTTCATGGATAGTTAACGTATTTCAAGCATGCTTATGATTATCATGATTTAGCTGGCCTATGAATCTTATGTATATTATCCTATGAGCACTATATATGTTTTGGGAGTGGTATTTAACACCAAGTAAACACGGGGTCCAAGCATGCCCCGAGTCTCAGAACTATGCGCCAACGTAGCCACGATAGGGCCTCCATGATATTATCCTTTTTCCCAAATGGGCCCTCTGTTTTGATATCACACCTTTTTTATGGATCTAACCTGACAAGGTATGAACACCCTCCCGACTAGGGGTATACAGGTCGGGCTCCATGTGTGCTCATATAGGGTATGATGGTTATAAAAATCTCACATTGTTCCTCAAGATTTATGTATGGTTATAATTATATACTTTGGCTCAAGTCATATTTAAACGAATGTTTTGAAAACCTTGAGCCTTACGTTTGCATTATGATATTTATGTTACGATCATATTCTCCTACTCTTATGAACTTTTATATATTTTAACTATTCTTTTTACTTATCTTGCATATTCGGTACATTCCTTGTAATGACCGCATACTCTCTGTTGTAGTCTCATGATACAGGTCCGAGGGATCTCTCTCAGTAGCATCCTTAGCCCCTTCTTCCCCACTTAGACCTATCCAACTAGCATCGGTGAGTCCTCATCCTCCGAGGACATTCAGTATTCGTGGTTTTTATGTCTTTCTTCAATTTCATACTTGTCGGGTTAGTTGGGGGTGTTATCCGATCAACCCATCAGATATGTTAGAGGCTTTCAGACTGTATGTAGTAATCAACTTGTCATGTATGATTTAAATTCCAGTTCTGATGTTATGTTACGTTTAGACTTCTGCTATATTTATTATGTTAAATCTTCTACTTTTATTGATTGAGTTAGATGTATGTTCATGCCATGGGTTGACTTGGAGTCTCTCAGGGCTCCCTATCCCATGTATTGATCAAGGTCTATGTTCGGGTCGTGAAAAACTTTGTATCAGAGCCATAGATTTTGAAGTGTCCTAGGGTATCTCAAAGCGGCGTTAAGTAGAGTCTTTTTCTTGGGTGTGAAGCGTGCCACACTTATGAAGGATAGGCTACGAGATGTTTAGGAAATGTTCCCTTCTTTCATGATCTATGTTGTGTGGTGAAAGTCTCTCTATCTTTCTAATTCATGCTATTTGCGTTTGCAGAATCATGCTTCCTCGCAGAGTTAATGGCAGAAGAAATGGAAATGGCCACGAGGATGGCAATGGACATGGGAACCAACAAGCCCCACCAGCCCATGAGCACCATGCATCGGAGCCGGTTGCCTACGCTGAATTCAGGGTAGCCATTCAGATGCTAGCATATGCCTTTACCTCCTAGGTCAACCAGCAGGAAGTAGTGCATGTCCCACAAAAGGGGAATTGGCGATAGCGAGGGTTAGAGATTTCTAAGGATGAACCCTCCCGAGTTCCTTGGATTGAAGGTGGGAGAGGATCCACATGATTTCATTGAGGAGATTATGAAGATCACCCAGATTATGAGGGTGACTGGAGAGGAGTGTGCCGATTTCGCCTCATATCAGTTAAAGGGGGTCGCACACATTTGGTTCAAATAGTGGAAGGATAGTAGGGCAGTTGGAGCAGGCCTTGTCAGTTGGAATGAGTTTCATGTCGCTTTTCTAGATCGGTTCTTTCATAGAGAGATGAGGGAGCTGAAAGCGGACGAGTTCGTGAATCTTAAGCAAGGAAAGATGACAGTTCAGGAGTAAGCCTTTGAGTTCACACGTCTGTCCAGGTATGCACTCGAGCTGGTGGCGAATCAGAGGGACCGTGTGAGCAGGTTCGTACACGAGATAGCAGAATTCTTGGTCAGGGATTGTCGGACCATGATGTTTCTCTAGGATATTGACTTTTCTCGGATAGTCATGTACGCCCAGCAGATGGAGGTGATAAAACTAAATGAGAGGGAGAAGGAGGCTAAGTGGGCCAGGATGGATAACATCAGATTCTCGCAACCGAGGACTAGTGGGCACCTTGTCCCACCAGAGATCTTTTGCCCTAGCACCATCATCATCTAGTGTCCCGTCCCTACCCAGACATGATCAGAGGGGTAGAGCGTCCGGCTCGAGGTGCCAGAGGAGTATTTCAGGAGATCACACCTTTCCAGCCTATGCGAAGTGTGGCAAGAACCACCCATAGAGGTGTTTAGGTCGTTCAGACGCTTGTTTCGGGTAAGGAAAACCCGAACACAGGCTCAGAGATTGCCCTTCAGCTAAATCAGGCGATGGTGGAGCCCATACCCAACCGCTAGTTTAGCAGCTCCGACGGCACGTCCCTTCCAGTAGGGTGTTTCTACTAGTACAGGTGGCGGACAGCCGCAAAACATATTCTATGCCCTATCATCCCGCCAGGAGTAGGAGACTTCACCAGATGTGGTTACTGGTATGTTATGAGTATTCCATCTTGATGTATATGCATTGCTATATCCATGTGCTACCTTGTCTTTTTTGACTCCTTATAAGGCTAGTAGTTTCAGACTTAGTCCCGAAATCTTGTCAGAACCCTTCTCAGTCTCTACTCCAGTGGGTGATTTAGTTGTAGCTAGAGGGGTGTATAGGAGTTTCCCGGTCACAGTCCTTCAGAAAGTCACCTCCACAGATCTAGTAGAGTTAGCCATGATCGATTTTGATATTATGCTCGACATGGATTGGTTATTTTCATGCCATGCATCAGTTAATTGTATAACCCGTATAGCAGAGTTTTGATTTACGAGTGAGCCAGCCTTAGAATGGAAGGGTAGTTCAGCTGTGCCTATGGGTCATTTCATTTCCCACCTTAAGGCCAGAGAAAAGATCTCCAAGGGTTACGTGTACCATTTAGTTAGGGTTAAGGATGCTATGTTCGAGACCCCGACTATTCAGTCCATTCTAGTAGTATGTAAGTATCCAAAAGTCTTCCTAGATGATTTACTGGGAATCCCTCCCGAGCGGGATATTGATTTCGGTATTGACCTTCTTCCCGATACGCAACCTATATCTATTCCTCCTTACAGAATGTCCCCATCTGAGCTAAAGGAGTTGAAGGAGCGGTTGAAAGATCTATTAGACAAGGGTTTCATTAGACCGAGCTAATCCCTATGGGGTGCACCAGTTCTATTCGTCCGCAAGAAAGATGATTCTCTTCGTATGTGTATTGATTATCGGCAATTGAACAAGGTCACCATCAAGAATAGATATCCACTTCCCAAGGTTGATGATTTGTTTTACCAGCTTCGGGGTGCCAAGTGCTTTTCAAAGATAGATCTCAGATCTGGATATCATTAGCTCAGGGTTCGGGAGAGTGATATCTCGAAGACTGCCTTCAGGACGCGGTATGGTAATTATGAGTTTGTAGTTAAGTCTTTTGGACTAACGAATTCTCCTACAACTTTTATGAATTTGATGAATAGGGTGGTCAAGCCATATTTGGATATGTTCGTGATTGTGTTCATAGACGACATCTTGATATACGCTTAGAGCGAAGAAGAGCATGCTGCTCATTTGAGGGTGGTGCTATAAACTCACAAGGACCGCCAATTATATGCTAAATTCAGTAAGTGCGAGTTTTGGTTGAACTCAATGGAATTTTTGGGCCATGTGGTGTCAAGTGATGGTATAAAGGTTGACTCTTAAAAGATAGAAGCGGTGAAAAACCTAGACCAGTGAATCCTTCAGATATCAGGAGCTTCTTGGGCTTAGCTGGGGACTATGAGAGATTTGTTAAGGGATTTTCATCTATTGCAGCGCCATTGACCAAATTGACCTAAAAGAAATTGAAGTTCCAATGGTTAGAGGCTTTTGAGAGGAGCTTTTAGGAGTTGAAGACTCGACCCACCTCAGCATCAGTGTTAACCCTGCTTGAGGGTACCGATGGGTTTGTGGTGTATTGTGATGCTTCAAGGATTGACCTTGGTTGTGTGTTGATGCAGCATGGCAATGTGATAGCATACGCTTCCAGGCAGCTGAAGGTTCATAAAAGGAATTACTTGACCCATGATCTTGAATTGGCGGCGGTGGTATTTGCCCTGAAGATTTGGAGACATTATCTGTATGAGGTCCATGTAGATGTGTTTACAGACCACAGGAGCCTACAATATGTGTTTAACTAGAAGGATCTAAACCTATGCCAAAAGAGATGGTTGGAGCTACTCAATGATTATGAAATGAGTGTCCTTTACCATCCGGGTAAGGCCAATATAGTAACAGACGCACTTAGTAGACTCTCTATGGAGAGTGTGCCCCATGTAGATGAAGGGAGGAAGGAACTGCTGAAAGATGTGCATCAACTTGCAAGGTTGGGAGTTCGTTTGGTTGACTCGACTGATGGCGGTGTTATTATTCAGAATGGATTAGAATTATCCTTGGTGACTGATGTAAAACCTAGACAAGACGAGGATCCCATTTTGGTAAAGTTAAAGGAAGCCGTTCAGTATCAGAAGGTAGAGGTCCTCTAAAAAGGGGGAGATGGTGTGCTTCGATATCAGGGTCGCTTGTGTGTCCTACACGTTGATGATTTGAGAAATCGGATGTTGCATGAGGCTCATGGTTCCAGATATTCAATACATCTAGGTTCCACCAAGATGTGCCATGACCTACCGGAAGTCTATTGGTGGAATGGCATGAAGAAGGACATAACAGAGTTTGTGGCTAAATGTCCAAATTGTCAGCAAGTGAAGGTTGAGCATCAAAGATTGGGAGGTGTCCTTCAGGATATCAATATCCCTACTGGAAAGTGGGAGGAGATTAATATGGACTTCACCAAAGGTTTGCCTTGCACTCGTCGACAGTATGAATCCATTTGGGTGGTCATGGACAGGTTGACTAAAGCCGTCCATTTTCTACCTGTCAAAACCACAGATTCCGCAGAGGATTATGCCAAACTAGACATCCAAGAGCTAGTTCAGTTTCATGGAGTTCCCTTGTCCATCATATCAGATAGAGGTACTCAATTTACCTCCTAGTTTTGGAGGTCGTTTCAAAAAGGACTTGGAACTTAGGTCAAGCTTAGCACGACGTTTCACCCACAAACTGATTGTTAGGAAAAGCGGACTATTCAGACTCTCAAGGACATGTTGAGAGCGTGCATGATTTACTTCAAGGGTAGTTGGGATGATCATGTGCCTCTTATTGAGTTTGCACATAACAACAACTACCATTCTAGAATTTAGATGGCTCCGTTTGAGGCTCTCTATGAGAGGAGATGTAGATCGCCTATTAGTTGGTTTGAAGTCGGTGAAGCTGCGATGATAGGACCAGATTCAGTTCATGAGGCCATGGAGAAAGTTTAGCTCATACGGGGCAGGTTGAAAACAACTCAGAGTTGCCAAAAGTCCTGAGCGGATGTGAGGAGGTGAGAGCTCTAGTTTGAAGTTGATGATTGGGTTTTCTGAAGGTTTCTCCCATGAAGGGAGTGATGAGATTCAGAAAGAAAGGGAAACTCAGTCCTTGTTATGTTGGCCAGTACAAGATTTTGAAACGGGTTAGCAAGGTAGCATATGAATTGGAGTTGCCCTCAGAATTAGCTTTAGTCCATCCATTTTTCCATGTATCGCTTTTAAGGAAGTGTTTGGGTGATCCAGCTCTCGTTGTTTCGGTGGACAGTGTCGATGTGAAGGAAAACCTTATTTATGAGAAGGCTCTGATGGAAATACTAGATCATCAAGTTTGGGAGCTAAGGAAGAAGGAAGTAGATTCAGTCAAGGATTTATGGAGGAATCAACATGTTGAGGGAGCTATGTGGGAAGCCAAAGTAGATATGATGGCTAGACACCCATATCTATTCCATACCGGCTCAGTTCTAGCCTGAGGTATTAGATCTTGCCCTAAAACTCTATTCAATTTCATGTTCAGTTCATGTGCCCAGTTTCTTTCATGTATATCAATGTATGTATGATTCCTGAATTCAGTTTAGTCAAGTAGTTCAGTTCGGAGGCAGTCATTCCGTCAGTTTTCAGCTTATATGATCAATATTAGAGTATGATGATTGCGTTTCTTTGCTTTTCTGTATGTTTCCCAATATTCAAGGACGAATGTTCCCAAGGGGGAGATATTTTAATGCCCCGAAAATCCTAACACCAGACCCGGGAGTTGAAACTGAGAAAATAGGATTTTCTGCACCAGGTCATAGAACGAGTCATCCTATGACCCATCAGGCTGACCACGAGTCGTTAAGTGACTCATGGTTAGGAGTGTTGACTTGTTTGGAAATTTTCAAGTTGGGGTGACCATGGGTGTGACCACGAGTCGTGGGCAGCCCTACAAGCCGTGAGGTCACCCGTTATCAGGGATGGCTGAAGGAAGTGGAAGTATGGGGCAGTGCACTTAATGGTTCCTCACCAAATCTCATTGGGAGGCAACACTAGTCGTGGTGTCGCCCGTGGTGACCCCCAGTTGGTTTTCAGCAGTGAGGATGACGGGAGGTGACCATGAGTCGTGGTCACCAGCAATGAAGCGTCATATGCCTCGTGGTGACAATCTAGGTTAATTGTTAGTGGAAGCAACGAATGTAGACCACGAGTCGTGCCCTGTGACAACCACTCTTCCAGTCCCTCGTTGGGCCTGGCAGTCAGTTTTTCTAAACGAATTTAGTAAGGGATTTTCCGTAATTCCTATGATCCTAAGGCCTAAACTACGTAGTTTTAAGCTATGAATAGTGAGTTTTAACAAGGGTAAGTTCATTCTAAGCTATTCCCATTCATGCATACAAGTGTAGAAGTCTAGGGAGGTGATCAAGCTCAATTTCTTCCAAGTTCTTCTCAATTCTTCCGTGGGCAATCAGAGAAGTTGTAGCATCAGATTCTCTCAGGTATGTAGGGTTATGAATGGGTGAATTTGTTCGCACCCATGTGCAATTCCTCTCTAATTCATGAAATTCTATTGATGATTCTATAGGGTTTTATCCCAATTCTTATGAAATTCTTATGATCTATCTATAGATTAATCCCTCTCATGTATAAATTCATGTTTTACGAATCATGGGAAGATTTTATGTCTATTTCGAATTATAAGCTTATATATATAAATTTCTATAAACTATGCCCAATTATGCATATTCTTATGAAGAGTTAAGTTATGATTTTGCTATGATCTTGATCTAGATTTGCCCAATAATTATTTATGTTTTATGATATGATTTCTCTCAAATACTTATCATGTATTTATGAGATATCAAGTATATACATGTTTTACAAGTATGCATGAAATTTATGATTTATGGATTTATGATGATGATCGACTCACGGGCCTTTCTTTCATGGCTAGTTCACACATTTCAAGCATGCTTATGATTATCATGATTTTAACTAGCCTATGAATCTCATGTATATTATCCTATGAGCACTATATATATTTCGGGAGTAGTATTTAACACTGAGTAGACCCGGGGTCCAAGCATGCCCCAAGTCTTAGAACTACGCGCCAACATAGCCACGATGGGACCTCCATGATATTGTCCCTTTTCCCAAATGGGCCCTCTATTGTGATATGACACCTCTTTCATGGTTCTACCCTTGGAAAGGTATGAACACCCTTCAGACTAGGGGTTTACAGGTCAGGCTCCATGTGTACTCATATGGGGTATGTCGATTATAAGAATCTCCCACTGTTCCTCATGATTTATGTATGGTTGTGATTATACACTTTAGCTCAAGTCATGTTTAATAAATCTTTTCTATTATGATTATGATTATGGATGATTTACAAATGTTTTGAAAATCTTGTGCCTTATGTTTGCATTATTATATTTATGTTACGATCATGTTTTCCTACTCTTATGAACTTTTATGTATTATAACTGTCCATTTTACTTACCTTGCATATTCGGTACATTTCACGTACTGACCACATACTCTACGTTGTATCGTCTCATGATACAGGTCCGAGGGTTCTTTCTCAGCAGCATCCTTAGCCTCTACTTCCCCACTCAGACTTGTCCTGTGAGCATCGGTGAGTCCTCATCCTTCGAGGACATTCAATATTCATGGTTGTTATGTATTTCTTCAGTTTCAGACTTGTCGGGTTAGTTAGGGGTGTTGTCGCATCAACCCATCAGATATGTTAGAGGTTTTTAGACTATACGTAGTTATCAACTTGTCATGTATGATGTGAATTCCGGTTCTGATGTTATGTTATGTTTAGGCTTCCGCTATATTTATTATGTTAAATCTTCCGCTTTTATTGATTGAGTTAGATGTATGTTCATTCCATGGGTCGACTTTGAGTCTCTCAGGGCTCCTTCTCCTGTGTATCGATCTGGCCCTATGTTCGGGTCGTGACAACCATGCTAAGTGTGGCAGTGCAGAAAGTAATGACCTAAAAGACATAGTATGGTTTGTACCTTCATGGTACAATTCGTATCATGTACTCGTAGGTCCCCAGGTAAGTTCCTAAAGTCTTCTGCTATGAGTCCAAGGGATGAGTCGTAGGTCAAACCTATGACTTTTGGTACGAGTTGTGATGGGCTAAATTAATGAAGTTGACTGGACTCAACCCGAATTTTCAAAAATCCTCCCTAGACTATTTAAATCAAACAAATTTGGACCTCCACTCCCACGCAAACATAACTCTCAACCCACGATTATCACACAAAATCCTTACACCCGTAACTCAAGCTAAAATTGTTGATGCTCCAATCTATGCAAGTGAATCTGGATGAGCACTTTCAATTCACATCCTAAAACTGAAGCAAGATTAAAGTTGAGAAGAACTTAAAAAAATCAAGTAAGTGAATGTGTTAAATTTGACAATCTTGCTATGTGTAAACCGAAAGAACACTATGATTCCTTCAAACCCATGAAAATGGGGAAGAGGAAGGTGATCAATAGCTTGTTATGCTGATGTATTGAATGGATAGGAATTCAAAGTTCTTTAACAATAAAAGGTGATTAATGATAATAAGATCGGGGGTGTGAAGCATGTTGGGGGTTAGCTGGGTAGGTCAAAATTGACAAAATTGCATACCTAGGATGGGGAATTCTCAGTACCCATCGAAGAACATGTTTACCTGAACAACTAAACAAAAATAAGGTGAGGACATGCTTCACAAGCCGTCCTATGACTTGTAGTCTAGTACTGCGACTCGTCTGCTGTCTCGTTGGGACTTCCCCAAGTCATTGAAAGTGAAAATCATGGTACAATACCTAGTACGATCCATGGTATCCTACTATAAATCGTACCTGTTCATCGTACCATGAATCTACAAGGGTCAAAGTTCAAAAGTAACAGTACGACCCTTTATATGACTCATAGAATCTAATCACGATCCGTAAGTTGAGTCGTACAAAAATACAAAACATTATAATTCCAGGGATATCCTCATACGACTCCTAGTATGAACCGTACCAACCCGATATGAGTCGTATCATGGAGTCATACCAGAAGCACTAAATGTTACGAGTCTCAGTATGCATCATACCACCTAGGTACGATCCGTACTATAGACTCGTGTTAAATATAAAAGGACATTTTCCTTGCTTTCTTTTTCTAAGATCATACATATTAACCTTTTTTCTCCATGGGTACAATGATGTTCAAAAGGATATCAAAGAAGAAGCCTCAAGACAAGTGGGTTAGAGCTGAAATAAATGTTTGGAGGGAATTAAGAGATGTGCCCTCTGACTCTGATCAAGTAGCCAACACCTCTAGTGGTTAGAGGGAGGTATACCAAGTAGATACAACTGACACTGATGAGACACGAACCACTAGGGTACAGGCCAAGGCTCAGGCCGAAGCGACATCCACTACTCTAGCAACTGCTCCCCAGTCTGAGGAAGGAGTAGGTGATCAGACCCAAGAGTCTGGGAGTGGCTCTATTGTGGAAGAAGGGTCTGAGGAGGCCTAGTACAGAGATGGAAGTGATGAGGCCGGGTCTGAGGAAGAAGCTGCTGGGGAGGAAGGTGACCAAACTCCGCCCGGGAGAACCACACTATTAGGTAAATAGTGGCCGGTGCTCTAGAGATTTATGAGCAGGGTCTCTCTCTCACCTAAAAGAATCATCCAAGGTGGAGTATATAGGAAGAACTGAGGATCCTCACTAGTGCCTTAAATGAGGTTGAGGAAATGAAGCAGATTTTTAGCTTCTATGGATTCGACTAGATGGCTAGAACTCTGGAGAAATACAGTACCGAGATGGTCCATGAGTTCTACACCAATTATTTGTCCATAACGGAGAAGAGGACAAAAGGTAGGAAAAATTGAAAGAATAGGCCAAGATCGAGAGTGTGATTGTTTGGGGACAAGTAGTTGACATCTCTGATTGAACCATTGCACAGATTTTATATGGGCCTAAATTCAGAGCTCTAGAGACCACAACTGAGTTTGAGTACTGAGTAGAAGCTCTGAAAAAGTTAAAGAAACTGGGTTTCAATGAAAGGCAGAGCCAAGTGAAATGGCTATCTAGGGTTCTAGTGGAAAGCAGGTCACCAAATCCTCGCTGAACTTCATAGGGAAATCCTGCTCTAGTCCACCACAAGTTGGCACCGACGTCAATGAAAACACCCTAAGCGCAGACAGTGGCTCTAGTGGCTTGTATCATGTCGAGATACACCATCAACATTCTGAGGGTCATAACAGAGGATATCCAAGACCAAGCTATGGGGTTGAGCACTACCATCCCATTCCCGAGTCTCGTGTATAGGTTATGCTTGGAGGCAAGCCTTAAGGTGAAACCAGAGGTAGATGACTTGATTGGAGGCTATAAAACTGCAGATATAGGCCTTATACAGGATGACATGAACTCAGTTAGCTGGGTTATACTTTCTTCTATAGTCCTACTACCACGGGCATCAGGGGTGAGCATGTTGATACCCCCACTGTATTGGAGCAGAGAGAGAGGCCAGCCACATAGATGTAGCTTATAGTACTTCCTCCACACCGCCATTGAGCATACCACACTAGACCTCAGCTGGTTATATGTTTTTCCCATAGGAGTTCCTCTAGAAAATGTCCAAGAGGTTGACAGTGATCGAGAAGAAGGCCAACTCAAGAAGGAAAATGTCAAGACATGGGTGAAGACCGAGATTGATAAGGCTGTGAGATTGTTGCACGACTAGTTGGATAGTTTTGAGCGCCACCTCAATGAGTGCCTAACTGAGAAGGCAGACACGGGCAGCTTTAGAAATGAGTTGGGGGTTTGCATAGCCAGATAGCTGAGTTGTCGTCTAGAAAGTTGCAATATTACCAACCTCCACCATATCACAGTTAGATGCTGAGCTCAATGAGAAGCTAGATTTAGAGGCATACTAGGATGTGACAGCGGTCGATGGAGGAAAAGGGAAGAAGAGAGTCTCAAATTAAGTTGAAGACGAGTCCTCAAGAAAGAAGAGAAAAAGGAAAGGAGAAAAAGGAGCACAAGCAAGCGAGAGTAGAAATATGCAAACTCACGACAAGCATATATCAAAGTTGCATGAGTAAGCCATAGGAGTAGGGAGCTCCACCACCACCTTAGGAGAGCTTGTAGGTAGAAAGGATCCTTCGGGGGAGCCACATTCAGCATGGGTTATTAACGAGGTCATGGAGGTGACGAGTACAGTTGAGGGGGTGGCCACTGCCCTAAGTGATATCCCAGTGAGTGTGCCGGCCACCGCTAGCGCCACTATTGGAGTAGAGAAAAGTGTTCTTGCACACCTACCTTCGTAGGATGACAGGTGCACTTAAAGTACCACAAGTATGTCCCTTTCCTTCTTTTTACATTTTATGCTTCGGGGACAAAACATTCTTTTGAAAATGGGGGGTGTACATGTATTTGTTGAGATTTTGACTTTTTTATGAGGGTTTTTGTTGTCGTGTTTGTTTTTCCTTGAATATTCTATCTAGTAGAACCAACATGTTTAGGATTTTGTTTTGTGTTTTGTTTAGCTAGAAGTAGTTAGGAGTTTTTTACAACTAATAAACGCACATGTTTTAAAATGTTAAAAAAATGACCCTATTTGAAAATTTTTGGTTGTCTAGCTGTGCATGTTAACTGCAATGCATGATTTTTGTGGATCTTTGTATGGCATTTAGTCTATTAGTATGTGTAATTATAGCTTAGTTGTGCATGAACTGGATAGGTAGAATTAATGAAAACCTGTACCGTGAGTGGGTGAGGATTTATACTCAGTTCAATACTACGTTGACGATCTAGAACATGCATGTTTGGTACTTACATAGGTTACAGGATAGTTGGTTAGGAAAGGATCATAGGCCGTTTTTGGTTTTATCCACTTTAGCATAAATGACCCAACCAAATAAAAGTGAATCCCTTGCTCCCTACTTTGAGCCTAAAATTGACTATTTTTCTTTGATTACCCATTCTCCTTTCCCATTGTTTTAATCAACCTATTTGGCCCTGGTCCCTTCTTGGACATTGTCAACCTCAACTCAGGAAAAATACCTAAGTTGAGGGTGGCTAGTAGGGGTGCGTAAATTGTGAGGAGGTGGAAAAAAAGAAAAGAAAATCAAAGGAAATATGTAGTTTAAAGGAGAAAAAGTGAAAAACGTGAAAAAAGGGGTAATAAGTGAAGGTGAAGCCAAGTATGTAGTTTAAAGGAAGGTTTTTCACTAAATTTCATATTACCATACCTAGCCCGAAGCCTACATTACAAGCCGAATAAAGTCCAATAATGATCCTAGCCTAATTGTCCAAAAAGCCGAAGTTGAGAAATAAAGGGCAATCCTATGGTATCCGATGCGCGGTATTTGGAAATTCATTGTGAGTGAGAGTCTTACTTGTTTAGTCCCAAGATTCATATTTCTATATATTTGTGAGTTTTGGGGACTTCATTTGTTGTAACGGCACTTGGTTTGCATTACATTCTGCCAATTATTTGTGTGAGTAGCACTAATGATAGCTTGATTCTCTACTGATAGTTAGATGCTACATCTTGATCCCTATATATCATGAGTTGTAGTTGGATGAGCGCATAGCTGGCTTGGTTTGAATTAAAAAGGGGACAAAAGCTGATTGTGGTTTCTATGCATATTTTGGTTGTGTTGGCGGTACGTATTCTAGTTTACTTTCTAGTTAAGCATCGTTGTATAGTTTTGTTTTGTTTGTCTAAGGATTTGCAAAAGTCTTAAGTTTTGGGTTTTGATGTGCTGTGGCTTTAAAGAACTTTCGACGCTTAAAACTAAGGAAATAAGCATGGACTTAGGTATGTTTATACAAATATAATGTACTTTTACTTTGTTTTCAAGGTAATTAGGTGTTGGAGTTGAAATGTGCAAAAGCAGCGAAAAAATGCAGAAGAAGGGAAAAGTACGGAGCACAGTATGAGTCGTACCATCCTGGTACAAGCCATACTGAGAATTGTGGAAAAGTCCACAATATGTGCTGAACCAAAGAGTTAAAGTGCGACTCTTGGTACGAGCCGTACCAAGGCAGTCGTGATAAATTTCATAAGAAATTGCACTAAGGCAGTCTCCTAGTATGGGTAGCAACCACGAGTTGTGTTATTTACCTATGACCCATCCCAAGGAGCCGTGGTGAACTTCAGAAGAATTGAAGAAAGGCAGAACTCAAGGTATGACAAGCGGTCACAAGTCATAGGATAAAGGTACGAGCCATACCAAGCCACTCATGGAAATAATCAGAGGATACCAGAAGTTTCAGGTTCAGACCATGACAAGACAATATGACTCATGGGATTATGGTATGAGTAGTACCATCATTCAACACTTAATCAAAATCAGAAGAGCCAGCCAACGTACGAGTGAAGGAACGACCCATACAGTCATGGTACGGGTCATAGGTGAAGTCAGCAACAGTTTAAGCAGTTTTCCTGTCAATTTAGGAAAAGTTTCTAATTATTTGTATAATAACTTTTCTAGGTTATTTTTGTTAAGGGAGGAACATAATATGATTTTCAAGAGAGGTTTTTGACTTTTGGGATTATTGAGAGAAACTTTAGGAGATTTCTTACTTTGATTTCTTCCATTGTTTTTTAATTGTTCTTCATTAATTCTTGCAATAATCAAGTGGATTTTCTTCCAATCCTCTTTGTAAGTTCTAAATTAGGTGTTTGTCTATGAATGCTCTTAATTCTCTTATAATCATGAGAGGCTAAAATCTCCACAACTAGGGTTGTGGGAATTATGGTGAATTAACAAACTAGGGTTTGCACAAAGTAATTCTAGCCAATCTAATGCTTGTATTGTATTCTATTTGTCCTTAATGTCTCTTAATGAAGCACAACGTTAGGAATTGCCCAAATTCTTTACTTTCTTGAATCTAGAGAAGTAGAGATTATTAAAAGAGAATTACAATAAAGCCTTGATCTTTATGCGTCATTGTATGACTTGAGTCTCGGTCGCAGAATAGTTAATTTGGAACAAATTAATAACTGTTAAAGTGTAATCACTCATGAGACCTAATTTGGTTATTGAGTATAGTTATCCAATATAGACGAACCAGTTGTTTGGATAAACTCTAGTTATCAGTTCTACAAGTAAGCATTTGGAAAGATCACGAGTGTAAAACTCAAAGTAGTTATGAATCCATGGGGAATACTTTATTAGTTATTTGCATTAACTTGATAAACAATAATAAAATGTCAATGTTGTTATATATTTTCTTTTATAAAACCCCCCTTTTATGAAGTAACAGACTTAAAATCTTAAATACTAGCGTTATTGTAATACCCCGAAAGTGCCTAAGATTAGACCCAGGATTTAAAATGGAAGTTGGCTGAAAACTTGGAAAAAATCCCACAGGACGGACGACCCAATGGATCGTTGGTCCAGCCAACGACCCATGGGAAGCAGTCATGGGAAGGACTAGTCCTGGTGATAGTGGAAAAAATGAGTGAAGTAACGAATTGTTGTTGGTTCTGACGAGTCATCGTTTGGAGCCGTGGTGGGTACTGGACCTCAGCTTAAGGGAAAGTAACAGGTCATCCCATGACCCATTGTGAGAAGTAACGGGACGTCGTCACCAGTATGTGTATGGGGATAACTATATTTTCCAGTAGACCTAATAGAAGGAAACCACGACTCCTTGGAGGATGTAATGAGTAGTGGTGAGGCTGTTGGAAGGAGTAGTACATGACTTGAAGGAGGAAGCAACGGACGAAACAACGACCCGTTGTTTGATAGGACGACTTGTCCTGTCAAGTTGTGGGGTCAAATTTGAGATCAAGAATGTGGCAGTCGTGGATCCTCCAATTACTCGTTAGTCCGTTCGTTAGTTCGCTAATTCAGATTTTTCAGGGTTTTTCATTAAGGTCATTTTCTTCATTCCTATGCTCTAAGGTACTAAACTACGTCATTTTAAGTTATTTTCTAAATGTATTAAGGCGGGTTAAGCCCTTCTAGCCTATAGATTCTCATGATGCAAAAATAAAGTATTGAAGAGGTGATCAAGCTTGTCTTCAAGGTTTTCTTCATTGATTTCCATTGGGCTTTCAAGGAGCGGTGAGATTTTATTTTCCCCAGGTAAGTAGGGTTATGAATGGTTGAATCCTGTAACACCCATGCCCAATCTCTTTCAAATTCATGAAATTCCTATCAAAACTCTATGGGGTTTTTACCCAATACATGAAAATTTAATTTCTCTACGTGGGTTTGATCTAATTAAATTACTATTATAAAATTACGAATTATGGACAAGTTTTATGTTGTTTTCATTAAG
>JACEIK010002734.1:120757-137579 GCA_018107945.1 Datura stramonium | reverse complement strand
TTTATGAAAAGTTCATGAAAGTCAAAGTTTATGATGAATGTTCAAGTATTATGAATTATTGATGATGAAAAGCATGTTTTCAAGTTACCCATGTTTATAATTATATTTTCCAATGAATTGAGCATTTTCAAGCATGGTAAAGTATTGGGAAATGCCCACATATTCAAGGATGATTTGTGATGTAGGAAATGGATCTCTTGATTTATCGATTTATGATGTTGGCTGACTAAAGGGCCTTTGATTCTTGGATAATCATGTTTTAATGGGGATCAATGAATGATAAATACTTATTTAGCAATGAATCTTAATGAGTGATGTTATTAATTTATACATGATCCTAATGTGCATGTTTTTGGGAGCCGTGTCTAGCACCGAGCAGCCCAGCGTTCAAAGGACTACGTCAGTGTTTCATAACCACGTGCCACCGTGGGTTTATAATGATACATTACAATGATAATGATCCCCTCTTTCGTGATATCACATAATGCACGTCCCTCGCCTAGCAAGCCAGGGGCGGCTCTGCCCGCTTGAGTGAGATAGTTGGGGCATCATGTAAGGCTCTACCATGATGGTGTCGGTTATGATGATTCCTCCCATTCTTCCATATATTTTATGCATTGTTATGTTTATGTTATTGGCTCAAGTGATGATTTGATAAAGTTTCTCTTATGATTATGATAATGAATGGTTTACAAATGATTTGAATACCTTGAGCCTTATGTTATCCTATGATATTTATGATATGAGCATGATGTCCTTCTCTTATGATCATTTATGAGTTTTTATGTTTTTTTAAATGTCCGTTTTATTTACCTTGCACACTCGGTACATTCACGTACTGACTGGATAGTCTATGTTGTATCGTTTTATGATACATACTCCGATCTTCGGATCCAACGTCGTCATTCGCTTGTTACAGAGTTTTGCATCCATCTTGTTGGTGAGTGCTCATTCTCTGAGGACCATTTGATCCAGAAATTGATGTTTTCTTTTAGTTTCAGCTGCCGGGTTAGTTGGGGATGCTGTCCCATCAACCCATTTGTTACGTTAGAGGCTTTCAGACTATATGTAGTACTCTATTGTTATGTATTTAGTCCGTACCAATTATCATGCTATGCTATGTTATGTTCATGCTTCCGATATGTTGATATATTAAGTATTTCATTTGATGATATGAAGTTAGATGAATGTTCATGCCATGGGTCAACTTGAAGTCTCTCGGGACTCCTTGTCCTGTGTTATGACTCGGGTATACATTCGGGTTGTGACAGTTATTCTATATCCTTACCTTATTCCATGTGGGATCGACCCCAATCTAGTTGGGTTCTTTATTGACAACATTCATGTCATACTTTTATAGGAGTGTGATCTTGAGCATTACTAGCATCCGACCACTGAAATTCGACTGTCTTCTTAGTCAGCTTGGTCAACGGTGTGGCAATGAAGTAAAAGCCCTCCGCAAATCTCCGGTAATAACTTGCTAAACCCAAAAAGCTCCTGATCTCCTAGGACTGACAGGTCTGGGCCAATTCTTCACTTCCTCTTTCTTTTGAGAGTCTACCTGCACACCCTCGCTTGACACCACATGACCCAAAAATGCTATCGATTCCAACCAAAACTCACACTTGTTGAATTTAGCAAACAGTTGGCGATCCTTGAGAGTCTGTAGCATGATCCTCAAATGAGCTGCATGCCCCTCCTTGCTCTGAGAGTATAGAAGAATGTCTATGAAGACTATCATGAACATATCCAAATATTGCTTGAACACCCTGTTCATCAAATCCATAAAAGCTGACGGAGCATTTGTTAACCCAAAAAACATAACTACAATCTCATAGTGACCATACCAAGTCCGTAAGGCTATCTTTGGAATGTCACTCTCCCTAACTCTGAGCTGATGATAACTGAATCTGAGGTCTATCTTTGAGAAACACTTAGCACTCTGAAGTTAGTCAAACAAGTCATCAATTTTGGCGAGGAGATCCTTGTTCTTGATTGTGACCTTGCTCAACTGCCGATAATCAATGCACATTCTAAGAGAACCATCCTTCTTCTGAACAAAGAGAACTGGCGCACCCCACGAGAATTTACTAGGCCTGATAAAATCCTTATCCAAGATATCCTTGAACTGTTCTTTGAACTCCTTTAGCTCAACTGGAGCCATTTTGTAAGGAGGAATGGATATAAGCTACATATCGGGAAGAAGGTCAATACCAAAGTCAATCTTCCACTCGGGAGGAACTCCTGGTAGATCTTCAAGAAACACATGTAGATACTCACATACTATAGGAAGTGACTGAAGAGTCGGGGTCTCGAATGTAGCATCCTTAACCCGAAATAGATGGTACACAAAACCTTTAGAAATCATCTTCCTGACCTTAAGATAGGAAACAAAATGACCTGCAGGCACAACTAGACTACTTTCCACTCTAGAACTGGCTCACTCAGAAATCAAAACTCTACCGTATGGGTTCTACAATTCACTGAGGCAAAACGTGCATGCAACCAATCCATACTAAAGATAATATCAAAATCAATCATGTCTAACTCTACTAAATCGATGGAGGCTTTCTGAAGGAATTTGATAGGGAAATTTCTGTATACCGGTCGAGCTATAACAGACTCACCAACTCGTATAGAGACTAAGAAGGGTTTTGATAGGATTTAGGGACTGACTCCAAAGCTAATAGCAATATAAATTAGCACAAAAGATAAGGTAGCCTCTGGATCTAAAAATGCATACACATCAAGATGAACTACTCATAAGATACAAGTAACCACATCTGGAGAGACCTCCTGCTCCTGATGAGATGAGAGGGCATAAAATCTATTCTGAAGCTAACCACCACCTGCACTAGTGGATGCACCCTGCTGAGCTGAGCGTGCTGGTGGAGCTGCTGAACTAGTGGCTGGGTCATGGCCTCTACTATGGCCCTTTTGGGCTGAAAGGAAATCTCTAAGCATGTGTCTGAGCTTCCTGCACTAGAAACATGCACCTGAACTTGGTAAGCACTCTCCGGTGAGCCTCCTACCACACCTTCTATAAACTAGAATACTGGGCTCTCCTTACATCCTCCCCTGACGTCGAGAGCCTGATGTCCTTCCCCTTTGATCATTCCTAGATCTAGATGCCGTACTGGCTGATGACGGCACTAGGGCTGATGGTCTCTGGTGGGACTACTGAGGATGTCCGCCACTGAACCTTTGTTGGGAAAATCCAAAGCTGCCTGTCCTGGCTCTCTTGGCCTCTCTCTCTCTCTCTTTCCTTCATTTGATCCGCCTCTATCTGCAGGGTATATTAACCAATCGAGAGAAGTCTAAATCATTGTTCAGCATTGCGGTCCTACACTCTTTAACCAACGAGCCTGACACTCCATACCAAAACCTGTTCATACGAGCTCTTTAATCCACAACCATTTTTGGCGCATACTTAGACAGCCGAGTGAACTCCAAGGCGTACTCTAGGATAGTCATATGGTTTTTCCTCAAGTTGACGAACTGCACCGCTTTTTCCTCCCTCAACTCCCTAGGAAAGAATCTATCCAAGAAGGCAGTCATAAACTCATCCCAACTCACGGGAATTATGCTCACTGCACTATCGTCCTTCCACTGACGACACCAAATGTAAGCAACCCCTTTCAGCTGATAGGAGGCTAAATCTGCGCTCTCTTCCCCGTCACCGCCATAATCGGGGTGATCTTCTGTATCTCCTCAACAAACTCATGTGGGTCCTCATCCACTTTTGAACCCAGAAACTCAAGTGGATTAATCCTAAGAAAATCCCGAACTCTAGATGCCGTTATGTTTCCATTCTAAGGAACATGGGCCACTGCCTTCTAGTTGACCTAAGTGGTCATGGACTACACCAACATCTTAAAAGCCGCTCCAATTCGGCATGAGAGACTTTATCGGGCAAAGGACCTGCTGGTGCTAGTGGTGCCCATGTCCATTTCCATCTTCATGGCCATTTCCATTTCTGTTCCTTCTACCATTTACTCAGTGTGGAGGCATGATTCTTCAAACATGTATAGCACGAGTTAGAAGGATAGAGAGATACTTCATCACACGATATAGATCATAAAAGAAGGAAAATTTCCAAAAACATTTCATAGCCTCTTTATCATAAGTGTGGTGCGCTTCACACCCAGGCAAAAGACTCTACTTAACGCAGCTTTTAGACACCCTAGGTAACTTAAAAACCTAATGCTCTGATACCAAGTTTGTCACGATCCAAGTTGAGACCCCCTATCAATACACGGAACCTACAACTATGAATGGCTCCAAGTCGACCCATGGCATGAACATGGTAACTAAAGAACATATATTAAGCAAAATATGATAAACTAATCATGAATAAGAAGAAGTATGAATACATATTAGTCATTACAAAGTTAATACTGATAAAGCTGAAATTCTACAAATTATCTGAAAAGACTCTACTATATCTGAAGAGCTAATGGGAAAACATCCCCAACTGGCTCACTAAAGTTTGAAGACTGAAATAACATAACTCAAACACAAACTGAAGGTCCATAAAGGATGAGGACTCACCAACAATGGGAAACTAGACTAAGCTGCACAAATTGGACTAAAGACGTAACTGAGTCTGATAGTCTGAACCTATATCACGAGATGATACAACATAGAGTACACGATCAGTACTTAAAACATTCTTTGGAACATGAAAGGAGTTGACCCATAAATAAATCATAGATAATATCATAAAATTGGGTTAAAACCCTATAAGATCATTGTTACACCCCGTAAAAGTTAGTGATTCATAAGCGTACTCGTGGATTTGTGATAAATAAAGAGAGTATGACGCGTGTAGGGAAACCCCGAAAGTCGAGTCGAGCAAGGCTAGGCCACAAGGGCCATCGCGAAGCGCTAGTACCCTGGCGCCCTGGGCATCGCGGCACGCCATCCCCTTGACGCGTTGAGGGGTGCGACACCGAGGGTGGTACGGCGCGATGGATGGCGCGGGGCGCCTCCCTCCACCGCCCTAATATATATATGTAGTCCGTAAGTTCAAGTTTAAATCATTTAATCCAAATAGTTTCGTCTAGAGAGGGTGAGGTACGAAGAATTCAATTACTTTTCGCCCGATTACACTATCAAACGCCGTACAAATTAAAATTAACTTAGGGTATGGAGTTATATGCCTACAGAGAGCATTACTACGAAGTTATTTTCTCGAAATTCGCCTGGCAAATCCTAACCTTGCCAAGCAAAAGTTGTCAGAATCGCTCCAAACTGATTTCTATACGATCACAGACTTCAAATAAGCATTTATCCATTCTGGACTCTCGGTAAATTATATGGTTTTGGTCGTATTTCGTTAAGTTGAAGTATAGATAATACTAGTATTATAAGTTATCATTTCTACCGAATTTAGTACTAAAACTAGTCTTGTTCTCCCAGTAATACAATTACAACTTAAAAGGGCTATGGAATACGAATTGAAACTTGCCAGTTAATCAGAAATCAGCGATCGAGGTATGTTAAGGCAAACTTGTTCGGCAAGTTAGTTTCTATTGTACTACAATACAGTATGAATCCCAGTAAGATAGCTAGAAGTCTTATTATTATAAATAGTCACTGTTATTAGATGAGATCAGTACTTATGTTTAGTTTGGGATTGACTTTTCCCTTTATAGCCTTCCAGAACCAACCCTAGGATTAATAGCTGTGTTGACGCCTCCCAGAGCTAGATGACTTCGCTCCAAGGAGCGGTATGCCTTCCATGAGGGATGAATATGGGGTCTTAGGGCCTCATATAGTCCATTCCATGGATGAACTATTACATGTCGTATTGGCATCACACCCCCCTTGATTCTGGTGCCGGGGGTGCAGATATCAGGAGTCCACTAGACTCAGACACAACTATAGTTCAGGGGCCAAGCGGGCTCAGTTACAGACCCAGGGTACTGGTAGGACGGGTATAGTTATTAGTTGGCCTGTTTGGACCATGTTAGAGGTATATAGATTAGAGTGTACTCGACAGGGATTATGGGAGCCCGAGTGGGTTATTCTGTGTTGGTTGTACCTTTTCGCTTATGGGGGATAAGTAAGGTTCTTGTTTGCATTATTTACTAGTAGATTTGATAACATGAAGTTAAGTATATTAGGTTATGTCTCAATACCCTTCATTTAAGTTACTTTCAGTTTTATTTCAATTTTATTCAGTTATTTATAGTTACTGCCTTATATATTTCGTACAAATTGTACTGACGCCCTTCTTGGGGCGCTGCATTACTTTCCTGCAAGTGTAGATAGATGCGGATCAGGATCTCCCTACTAGCCATATAGGATTAGTAGTGCAGTCGGCTCCTTTCCTCCGGAGCGAACAGTTAGAAGGTTTACTCTTTGATTGTACAGTTTATGGGTAGGTCAGGGCCCTGTCTCGACCATTATATCACTACTAGAGGCTTGCAGAATGTTTCAGATTCCCTATGGTTAGTTGTTGTTTGCCGTGTGGGGCCCTTGTATGCTTTATTTTACGTGTTGACCTTGTGGGGCCTTGTTTAGCTTTTAGTTAGCGGCCTTGTCAACCATAGCTTATTTAGTGCTGCACTTACTTTATAATTATAACTAGACATCATGGTGGTCTTGTCGGCCCATATAGGATTCCCTACTATTACCTATTTCTGGTTAGCTGTTTTCTTTTATAGGTGGCTATAAGGCCTTGTCAGCCGTGGGCTGTGTTTACAACCTAGATATAGCCCGATTTTTCTTGAATTGGGTTGCAGGCTTGCACCAAACGTGCATAGGCCTAGCCAGGTTAGTCAGATTCCAGTGTGGCACTAGGTTCCATTCATGCCTCCCAAGGTAAGGCGTGACAAACTTGGTATCAGAGAAGGTCGTATCCAAGGGAGTCTGCAAGCCCTGCTAAGTAGAGTCTTGTCTATGGATGTGTTGTGCACCACATTCTATAGACATGAGGCGGCAAGGCATGATAGGATGGTTACTCTTCTTTGTCTTCCAGTTGTGCAATAGAGTTGTAGAATATAGGATTAAGTCCCTAGCTTACCATATTCTGCTTGTCTACTGAGAAATGTCGGATATGCGATAGACCATGATTGGCAGGAAGTTGGACGTCGCAACAGGAGAGCGTACTAGCAGGGTGCCTTAGTCAGAGTCATCCTGATCTGAGGGCGACATAGAGACTTCATCTCGATCTCCCCTGCACTCTCCACCAGGCCAAGAGTCGTCCAGAGGGACAGATGTGTCGGCACCGCCTCAAACATCTCTTATACCAATACCATCAAAACAGGAGGTTAGGAGTGCTGTCTTTATGCTAGCTTAGATGATGGCTGTGCAGCGTCAGCCAGTGGCACCCGTGGTTGCCGAATCTTCAGGAGGACCTGGTAGTTAGAGGGTTTGAGAGTTTCTCACACTGAGTCCCCCGGAGTTCACAAGGACGAACTGATATGAGGACCCTCAGGACTTCCTGGACCAGTTGCAGTGGATCTTCAGGGTGATGCATGCCACACCTGCGGAATTGGTTGAGTTAGCTGTATTTTTGTTGCGGGACATAGCAGTGCTATGGTACGAGAGTTGGGAGAGATCCTGAGAGATGTTCCCCCTCCGACTTTGTCCATCTTTATAGGCCTAGGTGGATTAGTTTATGCATTTCGAGCAGGGTTCAATTAATGTTCGGGAGTATGCTATGAGATTTGACTCCTTGGCTCAATATGCACCAGCTTTTGTAGATACTATGCCATCCAGGGTGCACAAATTCATTATGGGGCTACATCCAGAGTACGTAGAGACTTGTATTACGGCTACTCTGCGAGAGGACATGGATATTTCCCGTGTTCAGGAATTTTCTCAGAATATTGAGGGAATCAGGCAGCGACAACAGGAGATAGAGAGGGTAAATCAAGAGCAATGCTACAGGGCTAGACTTAGTGATACTCAAGAGGAGTTTCATGGCGGACCCAGTTCGCGACTATTAGGCAGACCACCTAGACCCCCACCCTCACAGCAATAGTAGGGTGGCAGACCAGGCCGTTGGGGGCAGTTAGGACCCGGCGAGAGCTCACGGTCATCGGGTTGGCAGCAGTAGAGAGGGTTAGAGCAGAGTAGATTCACCATGCCAGGCTACCCTATATGCAATCGAAGTCATCCTGGGGCAAGTAGGTATGGTTCTACGGCATGTTATGCTTTTGGGTAGGAGGGTCACATGATGAGAGACTGTCCAGCCAGGGGCTAGAGTGATTGAAACCGACAGGATAGGTCTTCAGTAGGGTCATGTGCCCTAGCATCTCCAGCAGGACGCAGGCCCTCAGCTCTAGCCGGTAGAGGCCAAGGCATGTTAGGGGCATCGAGTTCAGGCACCGGTCCAGATCGTACTTATGCTTTACTGGGGTGACAGGAGTCATAGTTATCGTTGGATGTTCTGACAGGTATGCTGGACATCTGCTCTAATTCAGTTTATGTTTTGATATACCCAGGTTCCACTTTGTCCTAATTGACGCTACTAGTAGCCCGGAAATTCGGCATCATGCCAAAATTGCTTCAGCAACCTTTTCCAGTGTCCACACCCATTGGTAATTCTATTATAGCAAAAAGGATCTACTAGGGTTGTATAGTAGAGGTTGTTGGTCGCCAGACTTTAGCATATTTGGTGGAATTAGAAATGATTGACTTTGATGCAATTATAGGTATGGATTGGCTAGCACCATGTTATGACAATGTAAAATGTTGGACCAAGATTGTCTGATTCCACTTTCCAGGGGAGGTTATACGGGAGCGGAAAGGCAACGCATCCACGCCAAAAGGTAGGTTTATATCCTATCTTCGGGCGAGAAAGTTAATAGCCAAATGGTGCATTTGTCATATTGTATAGTTTCAGGATGTCCAAGCAGAATCCCCGACTCTTCAGTCCATTCCTGTAGTCAATGAATTTTCGTATGTATTTCTAGATGAACTTCCTGGTATTCCTCCATAACGGGAAATTGATTTTGCTTTCGACCTATTACTAGGTACTCAACCTATATCCATCCCTCCGTACCAAATAGCTCCTGTTGAGCTCAGGTAATTGAAGGAAAAACTGAAAGATGTGTTAGATAAGGGATTCATTAGGCCGAGTACTTCACTGTGGGGTGCGCCAGTTCTATTTGTAAGAAAGAAGGTTGGCTCCCTCTGCATGTGTATAGACTACTGGCAGCTAAATAAAGTCACTATTAAGAACAAATACCCACTTCCCAAGAGAGATGATTTGTTTGATCAGCTACAGGGGGAGAAATATTTCTCAAAAATCAACTTAAGGTCTGGGTACCACCAGGTCCGAGTTCGGGAAAGAGATATCCCGAAGACAACTTTAGGACCAGGTATGGCCATTTTGTATTCCTAGTCATGTCCATCAGATTGAAGAATGCTCCTGCAGTGTTCATGGATCTGGTGAATAGCATCTTCAGGCCGTATCTGGATTTGTTTGTGATAGTAGTCATTGATGACATCCTGGTGCATTCCCGCTCAGAAGAAGAACACCGAGATCATTTACGAACAGTGCTCCAGATTCTCAAGGATCGCCAATTGTATGCAAAATTTTCCACATGCGAGTTTTGGCTGAATTCGGTAGCCTTTTTGGATCATATTGTGTCGGATGCTGGTATTCAGGTAGATTCACAAAAGATTGATGAAGTAAAGACATGGCCTAGGCCTATAATTCCAATCGAGGTACGTAGTTTCGTGGGGTTAGTTGGGTATTACAGAAGGTTTGTAGAGGGGTTTTCTACTTTATCAACACCTTTGACCAAGTTAACCCAGACGGCAACTAAATTTCATTGGACTGAAGCATGTGCAGAGTTTCCAGGAGCTGAAAAAAAGATTGATATCAGCGCCACTATTAGCTTTGCTAGAAGGTCCAGAGGGCTATGCAGTTTATTGTGATGCTTAGGCGTCGAGTTAGGGTGTGTTCTGATGCAACATGGTAAGGTAATTGCTTATGCTTCAATGAAGTTGAGAAAGCATGAAAGGAACTATCCTACTCACGACCTAGAGTTTGCGGCAGTAGTTCACGCCTTAAAAATCTGGAGACATTACCTGTATGGGGTGCATGTGAACATCTTTACTGATTATAAGAGCCTCCAGTACATCTTTAGACAAAAAGAGTTGAATCTACGGTAGTGTCGCTGGTTAGAATTATTGAAGGACTATGACATGAATATTTTGTATCATCCAGGGAAGGATAATATCATAGCAGATGACATTATTCGTAGATCAATTGGGAGTTTAGTGCACTTGAGGCCATAACAGTGGGAGCTGGCCTGAGAATTTTACCAGTTAGCCAGTTTGGTCGTCCGAATAGTAAACTCGGGAGACAATGGGGCAGTGATTCAGGATACTGCAGTATCATCCTTGGTTGTAGAAGTAAAAGAGCGGCAGTATGAAGATCCTAACCTGGTATAACTCAGAGATAAAGTTCAGCAAGGGGAAGTATTAGCTTTTTCGGTAACCGAAGACGGGGTCTTGAGATATAGGGGTCGCCTCTACATTCCAGATGTGGCGGGACTTCGCCAGAAGATCATGGCAGAGGTACATTATTCCCATTATTCTCTGCACCCAGGTTCAACAAAGATGTGTCATGACATAAAAGAGATTTACTTGTGGCTGGAAATGGAAAAGGGTGTAGCAAAAGTTGTCGCACAATGCCCTAACTGCTAGCAGGTAAAAATGAAACATTAAAAACCTGGGGGATTGACACAGGAGATAGCAGAGACTATGTGGAAATAGGAAGCAATTAACATGTATTTTGTGACAGGATTATCCAGGACCAGATGCATATTTGATTCCATCTGGGTAATTATTGATAGATTGACGAAGTCAACTCATTTTCTGCCAGTCAGGACCACCTTCTCAGCTGAGGACTATGCTAAAGTGTATATTAGAGAAATAGTTCTATTGCATGGTGTCCCAGTATCGATCATTTCTGATAGGGGAGCACAATTCACATCTAGATTCTTGCAGTCATTCCAAAAAGGCTTGGGAACGTAGGTTAATTTGTACAGCCTTCCATCCTCAAAAAGACAGGTAGGAAGAATGTACAATTCAGACACTCGAGGATATGTTTCGAGCGTGTATGTTAGACATCAGGGGAAGTTGGGATGAAAATTTACCCCTTATTGAATTTTTCTTACAATAACAGTTATCATTCAGCAATCCAGATGGCACCTTATGAAGCCTTATATGGGCGGAAGTGCAGATCCCCAGTTGGTTGGTTTGAGGTAGGCGAATCAGAGTTAATTGGACCATATATAATCCACCAGTTAGAAGAGAAAGTGAAGCTTATCAGATAACGCTTGCTAACAGCTCAGAGCCGCCAGAAATCCTATTCTGATGTGTGGCTAGGGCCCTGGAATTCAATGTTGGCGATTGGGTATTTTTGAAAGTTTCGCCCATGAAGGGCGTAATGAGGTTTGGTAAGAAAGGAAAGCTTAGACCTAGATTTATTGGCCCATATTGGATCCTCTGGAGAATAGACCAAGTGGCGTATGAGTTGGATTTGCCTTCAGAATTAGAATCGATTCACCCGGTCTTTCAGGTGTCGATGTTACAGAAGTGCATAGGGGATCCGTCCCGAGTTGTGCTAGTTGAGGACGTCTAGGTTACTAAGGAGCTTGCCTATGAAGATGTTCCAGTGGCCATATTAGATCGGCAGGTTCGTAGGTTGAGGACTAAAGATGTCGCCTCTGTTAAGGTACTATGGAGAAACAAGAATAGAGAAGAGATGACTTGGGAGTCTGAGGACGATATGAGATCCAGATATCCTCATTTGTTCCAGGCTTAGTCCAAACTATGTAGTTAAGGTAAAGTTGTTGATTCAGTTAATGTTTTATGATTTATGTTACATATATCAGTTGACTACAATCTTGTTGTGAAAAGAGTTATTATAGTGTCATGCGAGATATATGTATTGGACTTTTCTGCGTTTCAGGGTTTCCAGATAGTCCATATTACAGAGGAAACTCTGCCGAATTTTTTTATAAATCTTGTTAAGAAAAGTTAACTCCTTTGAACTTAAGAATGACATTCGAGGATAAATGTTCCTAAGGGAAAGTTAGTGATTTATAAGCATATGCATGGATTTGTGATAAATAAAGAGAGTATGACACTTGTAGGGAAACCTCGAAAGTCGGGTTAAGCGAGGCCAGGCTGTAAGGGCCAGCACGATGCGCCAGCACCCTGGTGCCCTAGGCAGCACAATAAGCCAGCCCCTTGGCGCATTGAGGGGCGTGACGCGGAGGGTGGTACGACGTGATGAGCGGCGCTTGGGCACCCCCCTACCACCACCCTAATGTGTATATATAGTCCTTAAGTTTAAGTTTAAATCATTTCCTAAAAATAGTGTCGACCAGAGAGGGAGAGGTATGAAGAATTCAATTAATTTTCGCCCGATTACGCTATCAAACGCCGTTCAAATTCAAATTAAATTCGGGTATGGAGTTCTAAGCCTATAGGGAGCATTTCTATGGAGTTATTTTCTCGAAATTCGCTCGGCAAATCATAACCTCGCTGAGCAAAATTTGTCAGACTTGCTCCAAATCGATTTCTCTCCAATCACAGGCTTCAAGTGAGCATTTCTTCCTTCTGAACTCTTGGGAAATTATACATTTTTGGCCGTATTTTTTTACGTTGAAGTATAGTTAATATTAGTATTATAAGTTATCGTTTCTATCGAATTTAGTACTAAAACTAGTCTCATTCTCCCAGTAATACGATAACAATTGGAAAGGCCTATTGAATACGAATTGAAACTCGCCAGTTAATCAGAAATCAGTGATCGAGTTATGTTTGGGCGAACTTCTTCAGCAAGTTAGTTTCTGTAGTACTAAAATACAGTCTGAATCCTAATAAGAAAGCCAGAAGTCTTATTATTGTAAATAGTTGTTGTTATTAGCTGAGATCAGTACTTATATTTAGTTTGGGATTGAGTTTTCCCTGTATAACCTTCCATAACCAACCCTAGGGTTACTAGATGTGTTGACTCTTGCCAGGGCTAGATGACATCGCTCCAAGGAGCGGGATGCCGTCTGTGAGGGACGATGATGGGGTCCGAGGTATTATATGTCGTATAGTCCATTCCATGGCTGGACTATTATATGTCGTATTGGCACCACACCCCCATCGAGCCTAGTTCCGGAGGTGCAAATATCAGGACTCCATTGGCTCAGACACAACTATAGTTCAGGGGCCGAGTGGGCTCAGTTGCAGACCCGGGGGACTGGTAGGATTAAAATTGTTATTAGTTGGCCTGTTTGGACCTTGTTAGGGGTATATCGATTGGAGTGTACTCGCCAAGGCTTATGGGGGCCCCGGGTGGGTTATTTTGTGTTGGTTGTACCTTCCGGATTATGGGGGCCATGTAAGGTTCTCGTTTGCATTATTTACTAGTAGATTTGATAGCAGGAAGTTAAGTGAATCAGGTTATGTCTCGATCCCCTTTCATTTAGTTACTTTCAGTTTTATTTCAAGTTTATTCAGTTATTTACAGTTACTACCTTACATATTCAGTACAAATTCTATTGACGCCCTTCTTGGGGCGCTGCATTACTTGCCTGCAGGTGCGGATACACACAGATCAGGACCTTCCTAGTAGCCAACCAGGATTAGCAGTGCAATCGGCTCCTTTCCTCCGGAGCTAATAGTTAGAAGGTTTACTCTTTGATTGTATAGTTTATGGGTAGGTCCGGGCCCTGTATCGACCATTATATCATTCCTAGAGGCTTATAGATTGTTTTAGATTCTCTGTGGTTAGTTGTTGTTGGCCGTGTGGGGCCCGTGTATGCTTTATTTTATGTATTGGCCGTGTGGGCCTTTGTTTACCTGTTAGTTAGTGGCCTTGTCGACCATAGCTTAGTTTAGTGTTGGACTTACTTTACAGTTATAACTAGTCATCATGGTGGTCTTATCGGCCCGCATAGGATTCCCTGTTATTACCTGTTTCTTGTTAGCTGTTTTCTTTTACAGGTCTATGAGGCCTTGTCGGTCGGGGGCTATGTTTACAGTTGATATATTGCCGGTTGTTTTCTTGAATTGGGTGGCAGGCTTTCACCAAACGTGCATAGTCCTAGCCTGGCCAGTCAGATTCCAGTATGGCACTAAGTGCCAGTCATGCCTCCCAAGGTGGGGCATGACAATCATGAACTTAATCTAGAACTCAAATTCATAAAGTTAGTAGAATTTTGAGCATGAGATTTAAAGGAACTCTCATTTATTTCCCTACACACTTGGGTGAGTTGAATCTACACTTGTGTTTGAAAACCTAAGAGATTTGGAGAAGAAATTGAAGGATTTAAGCTTGATCGTCAAAGGAAAACCTCAACACTTGCATGCGTGGGAGTTGAATGAATTAGAATAGGTTAAACTCCCTTAAAACACTTCTTTCAGGGCTTAAACCGACGTATTTTAGGGCTTAGGAGCTTAGGAATTAATGAAAATGTCCTTGTTAATTTCGCAGAAAAAAAACTGCCAGAAGTAACGACTGTCACCACGAGTCGTACCTTGAAACCACGACTAATGGTTACCACTCATCGCTGCTACTATTTTTCCTTGACTTCTGATGTTTCCCAAGGATAAAACAACGACTCATACCTTCCAACGATGAGTCGTTGGATCCATCCGTTGCTACTGCTTCTAATTTCTCTGCCCCTTCCCATGAGTGCAAGCCACGACTCATTGTTCCCCACAACGAGTTGCATCATGACTCTTTCCTTCCAAACTTGGTACACCAGAAACCTACTACGACCATTGACCCACCAACCTATGACTCATGATTTTCTCATAGCTTACCAGTCTAACTCCTTCAACATTCTGATGATTGCCATTACGACTTGTGGTTTCCCACAATGAGTCATACAACAACCTGTACAATCTAATCAGGCCAGCTCAACATCAAACAACGACTCATCCTGCGAGCTGTTAGTCCTTCCCACGACTCATACCACGAGTCATCCTAAGACATTTTTCCAACTTTTTCTGCTGATCATATTACCAATCCCAAGGCTAGTCTTAGGAACTGTTGGGGTATTATAGAGAATGTTCTAATATTCACAACCATTGGAAATTAGTCAATACAAAAGAAGTAACAATGCATATGTTTATACTATACGAATCCACAATAATAATCACCCTAAATGTGCCAATGTACTATGATTCATACAAACCCTAGTAATGGAGTTTAGCAACTTTTGGTGTTTGGAACTACAGAAGAATTTATTGTTATAAGAGAAGGTTCAACTTACAAAAGTAAAACAAAACCTTGACTGAAATTCCCAGAACCACGATCAATCCCTTCAAGAATTCAAAACTAACGTACAATATACGGTATTTTTGTCTCTCAAAAGTCTGATATTGAAAATAGACCTAGCAGAAACTATTTATAGCCTAGGGAAAATTACAATTACATTTAAAATCAGAAGCGCACCTCTCGTCTGATACCTAAGTTGAAAGCTCGTTGACAAGGTGAGGGCCTTCATTCTTATCCAGTGTCCATCTGATTCTTCTCAGAAGTGATGCCATGTAGTTGATGGTTCATCAATTTGGTCTAAGTACTCCATCTTTTTGTACAGTTGCGGCTTAAGCTTGACGGTAAAGGTGACTCTCCATCACAAGGTTGACGATCCTTCAGATTGGCCGTCACATTCAAATGCATGTCATGATGAACTGCTTAAGCTTGAAGATGAAATGAAAGGCCGTCACAAGGTTGAAGGGACGTCACTTGGTCTTTTTAGAACTTTTCATACCATCTCTTGCCTTAGTTAATTTTCTTATACATAAAACACAAAAACAATTAAATCTAACAAAAGTTTCTTTAGAACTTGCATTTATTCATAGTTAAAAGCATCAAATGTGCCGCCAAACACCGGCACATCATCGAGCATGCCCCATTTTTGGTCTACATCCTAGTTTGTAGAGGCAGATTGACTATATTATTTCCAGCAAAAACCTTAGCACTAGCAGTGTTCCTTTAACTAGCAGTACATTTTGGAGGCATGGTCTGAAATAAGTAAATGCACGAGTTAGGAGGAAATCTTTGTAGAGTTAAACTCTATTGCATGAACTAGAGTACAAAAAAGGGTGGTATTTCCTAATGCCCCATAACCTCCTTATTATAAGTGTGGTGTGCTTCCTACATATAAGAAGGACTCTACTAGACAGACTTCATAGACATCCTAGCACTCATGAACCTATTGCTCTGATACCTAGTTTTTCATGTCTCGAGCCTATACCCTAGGCATGGTTGGCACTCAGACCACTAATGGTCCAAGAAAAACCCTGCCTAGCTTACTACTAGTTGAGAAGACATTAAAAATATGTGGAAGCAATAATAAAATGAGCTGAGTAGACAAATTCAATAAATGCAATTGAAAATAATGTTAATAAGTAACATCAATGGGACAACTCTCTAACTAATCTATGAAGACTCTAATTTTGAAAGGTAGGTGCTGGGACAAAGTTCCTACAGCTATCTCCAACTCTACTAAAAGCATAAAAGTTATGACTGAAGTCCTTTAGAAGGTAGGAGGCCTCACTAAAGCTGGATGGAGAAGATCCTAACGATGCATTTGCTGCCTATCTTGTCTACCTGAATCTGCATCATAATAAGATGCGGTGACAAATGGCATCAGTAGGATTGAATGTACGGTATGTAAAATGGCTGAATGAAATAATAGGCAAATGAGAATCTCTAAATTGGATGCGTAAACTGGATGAATAAATCTGAACTTTGAGTGATGCAATAAAACAAAAGTATAAAAGTTATGTAACCAGTTATGCGGTATAAATCTATACATCATATAAGTTCTGAAATATACTT
>JACEIK010002734.1:77167-101348 GCA_018107945.1 Datura stramonium | reverse complement strand
GGGGCGGCGGAGCCCGTATGCCAACAGCCAGCTCAGCCAGTCAAGTAGCCCATCCCCCTCAGCAGGGTGCCCAACCAGTTCAGCCGGCGGTCAGCGCAAGAACAGGTTCTATGGTTTAGCGTCCCGTCAGGAGTAGGAGGTCTCCCCGGACGTGGTCACTGGTATGTTACGAGTTTTCCACATTGATGTTTATGCTATTCTAGATCCGAGGGC
The DNA here is from genome assembly GCA_018107945.1 of Datura stramonium. Lineage (NCBI taxonomy): Eukaryota > Viridiplantae > Streptophyta > Magnoliopsida > Solanales > Solanaceae > Datura > Datura stramonium. The sequence continues at coordinate 101,135 of JACEIK010002734.1, read as the reverse complement.
TACCTTTTCTTTTGTGACTCCTTACATTGCTAGTATCTTTGGAGTTAGTACCGAGACTCTATCAGAACCATTTGCAGTTTCTACTCCTGTCGGTGATTCGGTTGTAGCGAGGCGGGCATATAGAGGATGCCCGGTTATTATATGGCATAAAGACACCTCCACAGACCTTGTAGAGTTAGCTATGACAGACTTTGATATTATTCTTGGCATGGATTCGTTGTATGCATGTTATGCTTCTATTAATTATAAAACCCATGCACTGGAGTTTTGTTTTTTGGGTGAATCAGTGTTGGAGTGGAAGGGTAGTTCGGTCGTGCCTGTAGGTCATTTTATTTCATATCTTAAGGCCGAAAAGATGATCTCCAAGGGTTGCATGTATCATCTAGCTAGGGTTAAGGATGTTGAGTCCAAGACCCTGACTATCCAATCAGTTCCGATGGTGCGTGAGTACCCAAAAGTATTCCTAGATGATTTACCATGTGTCCTTTGGAGAGGGAAATCGACTTTGGTATTGACCTCCTTCCCGACACGCAGCCTATATTTATCCCTCCTTATTGGATGGCTCCAGCCGATCTGAATGAGTTGAAGGATCAGTAGAAGGACCTGTTAGATAAGGGTTTCATTCGACCGAGCAAGTCTCCATAGGGTTCAAAGTGTTTCTAAAAGATAGAGCTCAGGTTCGGGTATCATCAGCTCAGAGTTCGAGAGTGCAACATCCCGAAGACAGCTTTCAGGATGAAGTATGGTCAATATGAGTTTGTAGTTATGTCTTTTGGACTAAAGAATGCTCCTGCAACTTTTATGGACCTGATGAACAGGGTGTTCAAACCATATTTGGATATGTTCGTGATTGTGTTCATTGATGACATCCTTATATACTCTCGGAGCAAGGAGGAGCATGCCGCCCATTTGAGAGTCGTGCTTTAGACTCTCAAGGATCGCCAATTGTATGTCAAGTTCAGCAAATACGAGTTTTGGTTGAACTCGGTAGCATTTTGGGGCCATGTGGTATAATGCGAGGGCATCAAAGTGGATTCCCAAAAAATAGAGGTGGTAAAGAATTGACCAAGGCCGGTGAATCCTTTAGATATTCAGAGTTTCTTGGGTTTAGCTTGCTATTACCGAAGATTTATTGAGGGTTTTTCATCCATTGCAGCACCTTTGACCAAATTGACTCAGAAGAAGATGAAGTTTCAATGGTCAGAGGCTTGTGAGAAGAGCTTCCAGGAGTTGAAGACTCGACTTACTACAACGCCGGTTTTGACCCTACTAGAGGGTACTGATGGTTTTGTGGTGTATTGTGATGCTTCGAGGATCGGACTCGGGTGTGTATTGATGCAGCGTGGGAAAGGGATAGCATATGCCTCTAGACAGTTGAAAGTCCATGAGAAGAATTACTCGACCCATGATCTTGAATTGGATGCAGTGGTGTTCGCATTGAAGATATGGAGACATTACTTGTATGGGGTCCATGTGGATGTGTTTACGGAACACAAGAGCTTACAATCTGTTTTCATGCAGAAAGTCCTCAATCTACGACAAAGAAGGTGGTTAGATCTACTGAAAGACTACGATATGAGTGTCCTCTACCATCTGGATAAGGCTAATGTGGTAGCGGACACACTTAGTAGACTCTTTATGGAGAGTGTGTCCCATGTGGTTGAAGGAAGGAGCTGGTGAAAGATGCGCATCAGCTCACAAGGTTGGGAGTTATATTGGTCGACTCGACTGATGGCGATGTTGTTGTCCATAGCGGATCAGAATCATCTTTGGTGACTGATGTGAAATCCAGACAAGATGAGGACCCAATTTTGCTGAAATTCAACGAAGTCATTCGAAGTCAGAAGGTGGAGGTCTTCTCGCAAGGGGGAGATGGTGTGCTTTGGTACTAGGGTCGCCTATGTGTTCCAGATGTTGATGACTTGAGGAGCTAGATATTGCATGAGGCTTATGGATCCAGGTATTCTATCCATCTAGGTACCACCAAGATGTATCGTGATTTAAAAGAAATTTATTGGTGGAATGGCATGAAGAAGGATATTGCAGAATTCATAGCCAAGTGTCGGAACTCTCAGCAAGTAAAGGTTGAGCATAAAAGGCCAGGAGGAATACTTCAGGATATTAGCATTCCTAGTTGGAAGTGGGAAGATATTAACATGGATTTCATAACAACTACCTCATACTCGTCGACAATATGACTCTATTTGGGTTGTAGTAGATAGGCTTACCAAAGCTGCTCATTTTCTACCGGTCAAAACTATGGATTCAGCGGAGGATTATGCCAACCTATATATCCGGGAGTTAGTTCGATTGCATGGAGTTCCCTTATCAATCATTTTAGATAGAGCTGCTAAATTTACCTCTCAGTTTTGGAGGTCTTTCCAAAAAGGGCTTGGGACTCAGGTTAAACTCAACACAACATTTCACCCACAAACGGATGGCCAAGTGGAATGGACAATCCAGAATATCGAAGACATGTTGAGAGCATGCGTGATGGACTTCAAAAGTGTTGGAATGATCACTTTCCCCTGATCGAGTTTGCCTACAATAACAGCTATCACTCCAGTATCCAGATGGCACCATTCGAGTCTCTTTATGGACGGAGATGTTGATCGTCCATCGGATGGTTTGAGGTTGGCGAGGCAGCTATAATAGGGCCAGACTCAGTTCTTGAGGCAATGGAGAAGGTTCAGTTGGTAAGAGACAGGTTGAAAACTGCCCAGAGTCACAAAATATCTTATGCGGACATGCGAAGAAGAGAATTAGAATTAGAAGTTGATGACTGGGTATTTTTTAGAGTGTGTCCCATGAAGGGAGTAATGCGGTTCTGAAAGAAAGGGAATCTTCGTCCCCACTATGTTGGCCCCTACATGATTGTGAGAAGAGTTGGCAAGGTGGCGTATGAATTGGAGTTGCCCTCAAAGTTATCTTCCGTGCATCCTGTGTTTCATGTATTTCTTTTGAAGATGTTTTTGGGAGATCCAGCTCTAGTAGTCCCAATGGACAGCGTTGGTGTAAAAGATAGACTTAGTTATGAGGAGGTTCCGGTGGGAATTTTGGATCGTCAGGTTCAGAGGCTAAGGAACAAGGAAGTAGCTTCAGTTAAAGTATTCTGGAGGAATCAACATATTGAAGGAGCTACATGGGAGGCGAAGCGGATATGATAGCTAGATACCTACATTTATTTCCTACCCACTCAATTTCGACTGGAGGTATCAGTTTTGCCCTAAAACTCTATTTAGTTTTCATGTTCGGTTCATGTGTTCACATTTATTTTAAGTGTATGGATGTGCATGTGAATCATGAAATCAGTTTAGCTGTGTGGTTTGAATCAGAGATAGTTATTCCGTTAGTTTCGGTTTAAATGATCAGTATTTGTGTGTAAGGATTGCATGTCTTTGTTTTTTCTGTTTGTTTCCAACATTTGAGGATGAATGTTCCCAAGGGGGAGATATTGTTATACCTCGAAAGTTCATGAGATTAAACCCAGGATCAAAAAATGGAAGTTGGCTTAAAACTGGTGAAAAGTGTGTAGGACGAACGATGTAACGACTCCTAGTTGGGAACCACTAGTCGTTATTAACAGTTGTGGTTGGTATGTGACACTGGCAGTTGGGGATGCCACAGGTCATCCTACGACCCGTGGTGGGATGCAATGACCCATGGTAGCCAGGTATTGTTTGGAGTGCCAGATTTCCAGTGAACTTAACAGATGGATACCACAACTCATTGGAAGCAACCACGAGTCGTGGTGAGACTCGTTGTAAGGGAAGTTCAGAATTTTCAAGAAGCTACAAACGGTTGATCCTACGATCCGTTAGAAGAGACCATGACTCATCCTTCTGAGTCATGGCTAGAATTCGAAGTCAGGTCTTGGGAAATGCAGACAATGGATCATACCATGGGTCATGGTAGCCTATAACAACTCGTAGGTATGCCCGTGGAATCGACCAGTGCATATTTTCAGGGTGATTTCATTAAGGGTATTTTCGACCTTCCTATGCTCTAGGGCCATAAACTAATTCATTTTATGTTATTTTCTTGGCATGTTAAGATACGTTAAGTCCCCCTTGCATAGTCATTTCCATGCATGCAAAATTAGAAAGAATTAAGAGAGATCAAGCCAATTCTCAAGCTCTCCTCCATCAATTCTCCATTGGGCATTCAAAGAACTTTGAAATCTGATCTTACCCAGGTATGTAGGGTTACAAATGGGTGTTTCTGTTCGCACCCATGCCCAATCTCTATCGATTTATGAAAAACTTATCAAAAATCTCATGGGGTTTTGATTCAAATCTTGTGGAATTTTAATGATTTACTAATGGGCTGTTCTAAATTGTGATTTACATCATATTTATGTATTTTGGTCAAATTTTACAACTATTTTGATTATAAAATTATTGATTTCGATTTCTACTAAATTAAGCCTAATTATGTGTGATCTATGATGAATCGGGTTATGATCTTTACTTAAAATGTTGATATTGACAAACCCAACATGAATTATAATATGAAATATGGGTTTATTCAAATACCCATTGTGATTTGATGATTTACAAATTATACGTATGATTTTCAAGTATGCATGAAACCTACAATTTATGAATTATATTTTGGCCGACTCACGGGCCTTATGTCATGACTAGTTCATGTATGTACAAGTATTTTCATGATTATTATGATTTAACTAGCCCATGAATTCATGCATATTATAGTATGAGCACTATATATATTTTGGGAGTAGTATTTAATATCGTGTAGGTTCGGGACCTAGGTTCTGCCTTGGATCTCATAAACTACATGCTACCGTAGGTATGTTGGGACTTCCCTTGTGACTGTTCCTGTCCCAAATGTCCCTTTTCATGTGTGATCACGTCTTTCATGGTCTACCTTTGGAAAGGTACAAACACCCTCCCTACTAGGGTTACAAGTCGGGCTCCATGTGTACTCATATGGGGTATGTCGGCTAAGAGAATCTCCCAGTGTTCCTCATGATTTATGCATGTTTATGATTACGTATGTTGGCTCAAGTTATATCAATAAAGCCTATCTCTTATTATCATGATTACGATTGTATTACGAATGTTTTGAAAACCTTGAGTGTCATGTTATGTTACAATATTTATGATATGAGCATGATGTCCTACTCTTATGATGTTTTAGGAGTTCTTTTTTTAATATTTTAAATGTCCATTTTACTTACCTTGCATATTCGGTACATTCCACGTACTAAACGCATACTTTCTATGTTGTATCATTTCATGATACAGGACCCAACTCTCAAACTCATCTCCATCCTTAGCCCATTCCAGAGTTTGCTATCAGCTTGTTGGTGAGTCCCATGTTACGAGGGCCGTATCACTCGACATTTCTGATGTTCTTTTGTTTCAGCTTTGGCCGGTTTAATTAGGGATGTTGTCCCATCAACCCATCTTATATGATAGAGGCTTTCAGACCGCATGTAGTATTCAACTTATGTGTATGTCTATTGCTTCCGAATGTTATGGTATGCTATGTTACGTTTACATTCCGCTATGTCTTATGTTCAGTCTTCCGCTTAACGTGAATGAAGTTAGATATGCTTATGGCATGGGTCAACTTTGAGCCTCTCGGGGTTCCTTGTCCTGTATTACGATCTGGGTCTACATTTGGGTCGTGACATTAATCATGGAGAATAACGAGCAGGCACAGGGACACGATCAAGAGAGGGTTCCTGTGTTGAATTTTTCTAGGACGAACTTGGAGAACGCCTCTAAAGCGATCGTCAAGCCGCCTATCACTGGGAACTTTGAGTTGAAGCAAGGGACCATGCGATTGGTCCAAAACACTTGCCAATATCAGGGAAAGCTGCACGAGGACCCCCATAGGCATATGATAACGTTCGTAGATTTGAGTGAGAATTTCCACTACCAAAACGTGTTAGACGAATATGTTAAACTAACATTGTTTCCATTGTCACCGATTGGTGAAGCCAAGGAATGGCTTCAAAATGAGACAATAGGTTTCATCACCATGTGGGAGGATCTTTTCAACAAATTCATCAATAGGTTTTTATCTTCAAGGAGAACCAAGGAGTTGAGAGGAAAGATCTCTGGGTTGGTGCAAAAAGATAGTGAAACCTTAGCTCAGGTGTGGGAACGATACAATGGATATTTGAGAGATTTTCTGTACCATATGCAGGCTAAAGGGATAATTAGGCACAACTTTATTTAGGGTCTAAAGCCCGAGTCAGAGAACTTGCTTGATGTTACCGCATAGGGACAGATCTTGTCTAAGAGCTATGATGAAATAGAGGCTATTTTGAACCTTATGTCAGCGGGGAGTCAGGATTATCAAGTCTCAAGTAGAGGATTCACAACAGCTAAGTTGCTAAGGAAGCTCTAGGTAGATGGTGTTGTGGCAATCAGAGCAGACATTAGCTAGCTGGTGAATTTGATTAGCAAGCTTGTAACCGCACCAGCAGGAAGCCAAGTACAACATGTACATCAGCTTTAGACTCCACCACCATCATGTGAAGCATATGGAGAAGGTCATACATATTAAAGTTGTCCACTTAACCTTAAATCTGTATATTTTGTGGGACAACAAGGTCGTGGTGGAGGTTTTGTAGGTAATAGCTATAACCAAGTGTACCAAAATAAAACTAATCCCTCATGGGGAGGGAATCAGAACATCCAAAGGCCCCCAAAACACTTATCCAAGGCCTCAAGGACAGCAGCTGAGCAGGTCTCTTGAGGAGACAATGAAGCAGTGGATGGTTCAGCAAACTCAGGTAGTTAATGAGATGCAGAAGTCCATCCATGAGCTTGAGAGGAAGATGGGAAAATTGGCCCTGCAGTAGACTAACAGATCGAAAGGGGAACTTTCGAATAATATTTAGAAGAACCCCAAGGAGAATGTGAGCGCGATCTCTTTGCGCGGTGGTAAAGAGATGGGTGAGGTGATCCCCAAAGAAAAAGAAGGTCGATGATTAGTGGGTTGTGATGTCCAAGAGTGAGGTCAGTGAGCCAAGCAACTCAAAACCAAATATTGTAGTAGCTAGACCACCAACCCCATTTCCACAAAGATTTATGAAGTAGAAGGAGGACTCAGCCTGCCAAAAATTTCTTGATATGTTGAAACAGGTACATGTTAACTTACCATTGGTGGAGATTTTGCAGGAAGTTCCAAAATATGCTAAGTACCTAATAAACATTGTGTCCAACAAGAGGAGGTCAACAGAGTCTGAAAATGTGTCTTTCATGAAAGAGTGCAGTTCTCGGGTTCAAAACAAAATTCCCGAAAAGCTGAAGGACCCCAGGAGCTTCACCCTTCCAGTGGTGATTGGAAATAAGAAAGTTGGTCTAGATCTATGTGATCTAGGTGCTAGCATTAATTTGATGTCTGCATTCCTTTTCAAAACTTTTGGGCTAGGTGAACCACGTCTGACCATAGTGACTTTGTAGCTTGCAGACCGATCTCTTTCCTATCCTGAAGGAATAATAGAGGATGTATTGATAAAGCTGGGACCTTTCATCCTATAGGTAGACTTCATAACCCTTGATTATGAAGCAGATGCAACAGTTCCCCTTATTTTGGGTACAAGATTATTAGCCACCGTCGATGCTGTTATACAAGTAAGGACGGGAAAGATATCTTTGAGGGTGTATGGTAAGGAGGAAATTCTCGAGGTGTTTAGAGCAGCAAGGATGCCTCCTCACTATGAGGACTTCACAATGAAGCCGACAGTAGAACCTGGAGGGTGCAATCGGTTAGTTGAATAGCGTGGGCTGCATGAGAGTTTATTAGATCATCAATTTGGTCAATGTTTTACTCGGATGAAGGAGTGAAAGTTACCTTAGTCATGCTTGATGTTAAATCAACCACAACATGGGAGGAAACCCATGAATGTCTTGCCACGACTATAACTAAGGTGCTTGGCGGGAGGCAACCCATCTTTTAAATTTTTTTTACGTTTTTCTTTCTTTTGTAGAAACGAACAGAGCTTTGGAGGCGAAAAAGAGCTGAAAAAATTTAAGTCAGGAGTGAGAGACCTGGCGTTAGGTGTTAAACTATATAAGAAAAAAATTTGTCAAGTTAGTGCTATGGGTGGCCCATTGCACCAGCCTCAGTCCCTAAAGAAATTTTCTTCTAAGTCTATGGGGTTATGGAGGGGGTTGAGCGCCAGGGGAATTATGGATGAAATTTTTTTGGTCAATTGGGTTAATATTGACCCAAAGACCTTAAAATTAAAATAAAACCCATGCACACAGCTTTATTTAAAAATCTCATTCATCCTTTTTCATTAAAAAGTTGAAAAATAAAAAGCCAAAAATTCTCTCTTCTCTCCCTCTTAACTCAAAATTCCCTCCCGTTTTTCCCCTCCATTATTGTCTTCTCCAAGGTTTGGTGAAGATCCCATCTCCAACTCAAGTAAATATTTCTCATCTCTCTTTTTTAGGTAATGTTAAAAGCATGCTCCCACACCCTTCTTCCACAAGATTAAAGACCCAAATTACCACTGTTGGTGAAAATCTTAAGTATCATATTGTGGGTTTCATTAGCTTTAGTTTCTTAAATTCTTCCATGATAATGTTTTATCTTTGTTGGGTAACTTACTTTTTGGTTGAATATAGTGATTTTGAAGTTGTGGGGATGAATGGGGATGGTGAATTGAAATTTTGAATTTGGTGGGTAGGTGCATTAATTGTAGAGAGAGGAAGTACATGGTTAATAAATTCTTAAATGTGAATAATTCTTGAGTTGTTGAAATTCATGATTAATTCATCATGGATGTAGTAAATTTCTTATGGGTTGTTGAATGAATTGAATTTAGCTACTTCCATGTATGAATTACTTGAGTTATGAAGTGAAGAAGAGAAAGTGAGACAGATGGCCAAAGTGAGGCATTATTGAAAAGCTAAAAGTGAGGGGAGAGTTAAAAAATTCATGAGCTTAGTTATAGTTAGAGTTGATGAATAAATTAGTATTGTTGAGATTGGATGATGATGGAGGAAGTCTTGAGTATCATGTTTGACAAGTCTCTCAAGTATGCTAGTAAATTAAATGTGGGGTCACTTTTGCACCATTGACACTTAATTCGTTAGCTTGGTTGTTCATGAACTAATTTTGTAAAGCACTTGATTTTTGATTGACAAGAGTTATGGCATCGAAGGGAAAGGAAGCGGTGATCACTAACCCAAGCCTCAAGAGGCTTCAAAAAGGACCAAAGGGAGCTAGTTAATCAGTAGCCAAGGCTAGCCCTGCCAGAAGATTTGGAGCAAAGACTGTAGAGCCCCATGGACTTACATGGTTCAACACATAAAAGGAGGCCAAGTATGCTCCTAAAAATTAGATAGATGAGGGCCGCCTTGCGCTTGAGTTCCTAACCATCTGGGACAAGCTCCATGAGTTGGGAGTTGGATACATCTTTGCTAAGCCGAAGGAGTGCAACCTCACATTGGTAAGGGAGTTCTATGCAAAATGGGACACGTTATTTGGAGAGAGCACCAAAGTGAAGACAAGGGTTAGGTGGTTTGGTTCACTTATAAAAGGTTCAAAGCTTTCCTTGGCACACCTGAGGTAGACCTTTCAAAGTACTTTATCCTACCTGAGAAGTATGCATACCGCAACATCCATCACACTCTATGTGGTGAGCACTCATATGCCCATTGGGCAAGGGAACACAAGGGCACTCATTCCACATTTGCGTTCTCCTACTTGAATAAGGAGGCGAAGGTTTGGGTGAAGATAGTTTGTGCCGTGTTTCTCTCTAGGACACACATGTCGGACATCACTAGCGAGCAGGTTGTGCTGGTATACATGATTATGAAAGGGATACCAATGCACCCTGTAGTTCTTCAGGATAATATGAGGAGATCGAGGGACAACTGAAGGTGGAAATTTGTTATGGCAGTATCTTGACCCAGTTTTTGTGAGGGGCAGGCATTGAGGAGAAAGAGGCAGACCTTTGTCTACCTCTAGCAGGGCACCTGGCAGGCAAGATGATTGATGTTAAAAAGGTGAATAATACCATCACTTTCAAAACTTTACTCCTCACTATAGTTGATTGTCAGGTCATGATAAATGCTGGCAGGGTCACATATTTGGGATGATAGATTTACAATTGTGGCTATGAGGTCGAACCGCAACTGACAAGGAGATAGCAGGTCTCGAGGTGAATTAACCACTCAATGAGATTTCTATGTTGATGTGCTGAGTGGGCCCAACATTTAAGGAGCCTTTAGATGATGATGAGGCCACAGTGCTGACTAATGGAGTTGATGATTTGGACATGGATGAGGAGGATGATGCTACTATGGGTGTTATACAGGTTGATGGAGATGATGATGAGGATGAGGATAAGGATTATAATCTTGATGATGACGACGATTATGCTTAGTATCCCAAGAAGTTCTTTCTCTTTAGCTACTTGTTATATTTTCTTGTGCATTGGGGATAGTGCACTATTTAAGTGTGGGGTGGAGAAAAGAGTTTATATTTGTTCTATCTTTGATAAATTCTTAGTTGTAGTATGAGTTGTCACTCCCCATGGTAGTATCTCTATGATTTGATAGGCCTGGTTTGTAAAAGCTAATATCGGTGATGATGACTGGATGACGTATTGTGCATGTAGTAACTATTGTTCGTCTTGAGTGTTATGAGTAGTATGTCGTTTGCTTTATTTTAGAGTCAATTTTTTTATTTTTGTCATCTTAGAGTAGTGACTCTTTCCTATGATTGATGGATGACAACCGTCTTAAGGAAAATTCGTCACTTTTTTTTTAATTTTTAGTATTGAATCATAGATCATTCACTTGTGTGCTTGTTGATATTCTGCTTAACTGTTATGCTAGAGTTAATAAAGTGGCCATCTTGAATGCATAAGTGAGGAATCCATGAGAGGCACACATATATCTGTAATTTGACTCAAGATGATTTTAAGGGCTTAATAATGAAAAATGTCATTCAATCTGATTGTTTGAATGTGTAGCTATAAGGAACCGACTACATTTTTTATTGCCATGAGAGGTGAGCTAAATTATCTTTTTTGTACACATTGTAGAATCTAGAACTTGCCTTAATGTAATGAAGATAACTATTTGTTAGGGAGTTAGGAAATTATCAAGGCGTTTCTTTGAAAAAGCCATGTTTTTCCCATGTTTGTTTTACCTTCCCGAACATTGTCCCTAGTTAACTCCATTTCAGCCATAAGACGTATTCTTTCTTGGCCATGAAAGTAGCTTAATCCCTCTTTCTGTAAGACCTCGGACTTATTTATCCAAAGTAGCATTAAGTACTTTGAGACTTGAAAGTAAAGGTCCACCGAAGTATAATGTTAAGGGAAAAAGGAAAAAATTGTGGTTAGAGGAGAAAAATGGAAAAAGAGGTGCCCACAAAATTGTGTTGATTACTCTTGCACCGTCATCCTCCCTTGCTTCAGATTTACAAACTCAGCTACGTTTAGCTCCCTCATCTCATGAGGGAAGAACTGGTCTAGGGATGCAATATAGAACTCCTCCCAAGTAACAGTACTGCTCCGGCGACCCTGTAATCCTTCCATTGTCGAAACCAGATATGCGTGACCCCTTTCAACTAGTAAGAGGCCAATCTGTGCACTGAACTCCATTCACCCCTATGACTTGGGTGATCTTGACAATATCATCAATGAACTCATGCAGGTCCTCATCTACCATGGACCTAAGGAACTCCAGAGACTTCATCCTCAAGAAGTCTCTGACTCGAGTCGCCGCTGCATTACCATTTTACGGAACATGTGCAACGGCCTGCTAATTGAATTGAGCGATCAAGGCCTGTGAAAGCATCTGAATAGCGTCCCAAAACTCAGCATGAGCAACTGGCTTCAGTTCCTGGGGCTCCTGAACTGGTGGAGCTTGCTGATGCCCATGCCCATTGCTATCCTCGTGGCCTACACCATTTCCATTTCTCCTACCATTCATTCTTCGAGGAGCCATGATCCTACAATCGCAAAGAGCCTGAATTAGAAGGATAGAAAGAATTTTCATCGCACTACATAGATCATGAAAGAAGGGAACATTTTCCTAAACGCCTCATAGCCTCTTCTTCATAAGTGTGGCATGCTTAATTCCCATGAAAAAGACTCTACATAACGTGGATTTCAGACACCCTAGGACACTTCAAACCTATGGCTCTAATACCAAGTTTGTCACATCCTGAATAGGGGCCCAGGACAAGGAGCCCCGAGAGACCTCAAGTTGACCCATGGCTTAAGAATACATCTAATCTCAATCAAGAAATGGAATAATCGATAAAATAATCATAGCGGAAGTCTAACTTGAACATAACATCATAATACAAAATTCGAAGATGAATACATACATATGTATGAAAAGCCTCTAGACATGACGAGTTGATAGGACAAGACCCCAACTAACTCAACAAAACTGAAACTGAAATACCTAAAGGAAAGCTGAATAGGCTAGTCATCGGGAAATGAGGACTCACCCACAAATAGAGTGCTAACTCTAATAAGTCGAGTACGAGTGGGGCTGAATCTGAGAGCTGGGTCCTGTATCATGAAATTATACAACATATATTATGCGGTCAGTACGTGGAATGTACCGAGTATGCATGGTAAGTAAAACCGCTAAAGTAAATAAAATCATTTAAAGATAATGCATAATGTATACTTAAACATAAGATATGAGAGTAGGGTTTACATGCATTTATGATCTCTTTATAACATAACATAACATAACTTCATAACATCATAACTGAATCGATTGACTCAAAGCTTAATTCTGACATTTATAAGTAAAGACGAATATTGAGTCAAACCTTCTTTAGAACATGAATTTACATACATCTCATAAGTAATGAATATGCATATCTGAAATCACGAGGAACAATGGGAGACTCGTCTTTTAACTGACATACCACGATAGAGCTTACATGGTCCCAACTGAAATTAGGTAGAAGAATAAAGTTTTTAGCATTAGGATTTCACACTTGTACAGGTCCCTTTCAATACCACGGAAAGCATCCCTATTATCACACTCAAGTGGGTAGAGCCGTCCAAAGCCTTGTCATGGATAGGGACGATACCATGATATCGATACCAAGCTAAAGGCCCATCCGGGCAAGGGAGGCTTATAAGGGAGGTCACAAAGTCATAATGTATAAACCTACGTTGGCGCGTAATACTGAGGCATAGGTTGATCAACCCTTAGCCTACTCAGTGCTAGACATTACTCCCAAAACATGCATATGCTCTACATCATTTATAACAAAGCTCAACATCATCTATTGATGAAGCTCAATGATCAAATACATCTCAAATATGAAATCATGCATATGAGAGGCTTTATCTCAAGACATACCACAAGCTGAAAACATAATTAGGGAGCCTTCGCTCCAAAACCATGTTGTAAGCTATACATAGGAAAACTTTAACTCAAAACATACCACAAGCTGAGAATATAATTGGGAGTTTTTGGTCCAAAGCAATGTGGTAAGCTTAATTCGGGAAAATCATCATTCATACTTAACATGTGGGCATTGACCAAAGCTTTATCATACTTAGAAATACTCTATTCTCATCGAAAACATAATTGTAAACATGTGTAGCTTTAAAATATGCTCTTCATTATAATATCTCATTATCATACATTCATCACCAATCTCATCTTTCATAAGCATCTCAACAATGGGCTTTTAATTCAATAAGATAGAAATATGATTTTGAATTGAAAATATTATAAAAATTGCCCATGCTTCATAATTTGATAATAGCATCATGATCAAATCATACCCATGTATAGAAATCAAAGATTCATGCACTTGGGTTAAAACCCCATAGATTAGACATGGAATTTCATATTTAAGAGAGGCATTGGGCATGGGTATGAAAGAAATCACCCTTTCATAGCCTTACATACCTGTTGGTAGCTAATTCTAACAGTTCTTTGAATGCCCAATAGAGAATTGAAGGAATTTGACGAACAATAGCTTGATCACCCTCTCAAACTTGTCTACCTTGCATGCATGAATGACTGAGGCCTAAAATGAACTTAACCCCTTTAAAAGTCACTATTCATAGCTCAAAACATCGTAGCTTAGGCCCTAGGAACTTAGTAATTATGGAAAAACTTTACTAAATTCGCAGAAAATAACTGCCAGGTGGTCCCAACGAGGGACCTCACGACTCGTGGTCCTAGGTCACAACTTGTGGAGTCAGTCGTGAGGTACACTACCTAAGCCTCGATAAAAACTTTCCCTACTTGCACTATGACTCACCCCACGAATCTTGGGGACTGACCACGACTCGTGGGGTCCTTCCTTGATTTTCACTACCTCTTTCCTTTTTCTTTTTTTAATCTCCCTCCCAACAACTGACCCAACAACTCATGGGGTCGAACCACGAGTCGTGGTCATGCCCGTAGGGTCTCCTCTTCTCAAAACATAAATTCCATCCCCTAGATTTCCCCATGAGTTACATCACGACTCGTGGGTGGATCTCACGAGTCTCCTCACGACTCGTTCTGAGTCTGCTGTAGAATTTCTGCTTTTTCTCTGTTTTAACTCCCGAGTCTGATCTTTGGGCTTCCCGGTTATAACAATATCTTCCCCTTGGGAACATTCATCCTCGAATATTAGAAAACATACAGAAAATCAGAGAAAATGCAACATCATATTCGAATACTGATCATTTAAACCAAAAACTGACGGAATGATGGTTAGCATGTTCTTCCTCGCTTCTGGAGTATATAATAATTTCATCAATAAATACAATGACAAACATGTCTAGATATGTCTTGAAAACCCTGTTCATCAGGTCCATGAAAGTTGGGGGGGATTTAGTCTCTCTGAAGAACATAACCACGAATTCGTAGTGACCATACCAAGTTTTGAAAGATGTTTTTGGTATGTCACGCTCTCTGACTCTTAGCTGATGGTACCCAAATCTGAGATCTACCTAGGAGCAACAACTGGCTCCCTGAAGCTAGTCGAATAAGTCATCTATCCTAGATAGGGGATACCTGTTCTTGACTATGACCTTTTTAAATTGATGGTAGTCAATGCACAATATGAGGGTACCGTCTTTCTTCCACATGAATAATACCGGAATACCCCATGGAGAGATGCTGGGTCTAATGAAGCCTTTATCAAGGAGGTCTTTTAGCAGCTCCTTCAACTCCTTATGCTCAGCCGGGGCCATTCTGTAAAGAGGGATGGAGATGTTCTCAGTGTATGGGAGAAGGTCTATGCCGAAGTCTATTTACCGTTCAGGAGTTACTCCGGGAAGATCTTCGAGAAACACATCGGGGAGCTCGCTGACAACTTGAATTGACTGAATAGTCTGGGTCTCAGAGCTAGAATCTTTGACCCGAACTAGATGACAAAATACACCCTTTAGAAATAAGCTTTTTGTTCTTAAGGTAGGAAATAAATCATCCCTTAGGCGCTGAAGTACTACCTGACCACTCTAAAACTGGCTCATTAGGCAACTGAAATCTGACGACCATAGTTCTGCAGTTGATTAAGGCATAACGGAAGTGTAACCAATCCATGCCAAGAATGAGGTCAACGTCAACCATGTAAAACTCTACAAGATCAGCTGGAATGACCTTATTCAAGATTGAGACTCGGTAGTTTCTAAACACTCGGCTGGCTCTAACTTACTCACCAACTAGGGTGGAGATTGAGAATGGTTCTGAGAGGACTTCTGGATTGATACCAAACTAGACAACTACATAGGGTGCCATGAGCAATAGTGTGGCTCCTTTAACTAAGGGCATACACATCTAGATGGAAAAGGTGTAACGTACCTGTCACACCCCGAGTATACACCCTGGATGGTACACGATACTTGAAGTCACAAGTGACTCAAAGTCAACCCCTGGACTATCATACACTAGTATTCTAAGATAAATAAATATAGAAGAAGCTTTGAAATAATAGCATAAAAGCATTTATGAAAATAAAACTGAACTCATAAAGTTTAAAAACATCTGAAGTCTAAAATTAGTTCTGTGTTTGAAAACCCTCTAACTGATGAGTTGCTGGGACAAGCCCCCAACTAACTCTAAGTCTAGCTAAATAGTATTAACTAACTGAAAGAAATGAAATAAGGCCCTCGAATGATGAGGACTCACACCTCAACTGCTGAGGTGGAGGACCTGAATTGCGATGACTAATGGTGCTGAGTCTGAGAACCTGCAACTGTATCATGTAACGATACAACATAAAAGTATGGATCAATACTTTGAATGTACTGAGTAGGTGAGAGAAGACATAGCTGAATATAAATAACTAAACTGAAATGACATGCAATGACCAACCAATATACTAGACTGAACTACTAAAATAAACTGAAATGGTCAAGATGACCCTATCTGATGGTCATGGGCATGCCCTAATTCTGAAAGTTCTGAATCTGAGATACTGTACTGAACTGAAATGCTTATTATGAAACTGGACTGGACAGACTAGTGGGAGAGTCTGTAACCGACATATAACCACGTGAGCTAGACGTGGAGTCCGATGTATACACCCCATCGGTAGGACCCAATATAGCTTACCAAGGTATAAAGGCATGAACTGGGTGATCACAAGAGTCTGGGGCCAATCAGGCCAAGTAATACAATAAACTACACTGGCAACGTAGTTCTGGGAACCTGAGTGCACTGCAACCCCGGCCCGCTCGATGATAAGTCCTACTCCCACTGGAAAAACCTATACTAAGCTACTAGGCTGATAACTCAAAACTGGGGTCTAAGACTAGTAAGGGACATATAACTGAAAGTACCCTAAGATTCTTGTCGGACTAGATTCTGAAACTGGGTTCTATACTGGTAAGAGTTGCTTATCTGGAAGAATCGTAACCGTGTGCAAACAAACTATAAACTGAATTGGGTTCCTGAGGCTAGTCAGAGCTATATATCTAAAATGTCATGACCGCCTAATGGACCAATAAACTAGATCCTGAGTTTGATTTTGATAACTGGGAGGCACCACTGACACCTCAGAAAAAGACTGTAGTCAAACTAATCGGTTGACAATTTCTGAATAGTTTTGAATAGGTTCTACGTTCTAACTGAACTGAACTACTAAGTAGCTAATAGACAACCCAACTCATTCCAACAACATTGGAATTCTATAATATGTAAATATTTCAAGAATTAAAGAAATATTATCCGACAAGGCTAAAATCATTCTTATCAATGGAGTATTTACTCAACACATAAACAATAAGAAATACAAGAAAATTCAGCCCGAATCACACTTCACAAACTAGACGGAATTTAATACACAAATTGTCTTTACTCCAAAATTTAAGGCTTAAATTAACTTTGGCAAGAACATTAATAATTTAGGTAATAATTGATGAAGATCATATCAATAATAAGAAAGGGTATCATTCTATGTGAAATTAACAAATAATAACAGATAATCGCTTCGTACTTAAAAACTCTGGGCTAAAACTGATAGAGAAACTATGGGAGGGTTTTGGGGGACACAAAGGAAGAACAATTTCCCTTGATGAATTCCCACATACCTGAGTTGAAGTTTCTTGAAGGAGAAAGCTTGGACTGCTGCAATGGAGGAAAACCCTAGACTTGCTTTAAGGGTTCTTGAGAGGAGAGCTTACAATGAATTTTCTGAAAACATAGAGCGCGAATGAGGAATGAACCGTTTTAACCCACTATTAGGTATAAAATTATGACAAACGACGTAGTTTGAAGTTTAGGAGAGTAGAAAATTACTGAGTAGCCCTTAGAAAATCGTTGGAAAAACTGACAAGTGACCCTAACAGGTCGTGTTGACTGACCACGACTCGTTGTCAAATCCATTCAGTACACTGCCCGGATTCCCCTGTAGGTCACCACAAGGGACCTAACGAGTCATTACATGTGACCACAACTCGTGGTCACCATCCGTCAAGTACACTTCCCAACTCCTAAAATTCTTGACCCCGGCCTGACCATGAGTGACCTCACGAGTCGTGGGACCTGACAATGACTCGTGAGGTCTTCCGTTTGGTACACTGCCTCTCCCTTATCATTTCTCAGACCTCCTCCCACGACTGACCTAACGAGTCGTTAGGTCTCTCAACGACCTATTAGGTGATTCGTTCTGTGATAATTGCAGCAAATTTCCAAATTTTCTGATTTAAGTCCCGGATCTAGTATTTGAGTTTCCGAGGCATTACAATATCTCCCCTTTGGAAAAATTCATCCTAGAATGGTAGAAAACACACAGGAAAGCAGAGAATAACAATAAAAAATTCCAGATACTGTTCATTTAACTCCAAAATTGTCGTAATGATTACCTCCTTTCAAATTACATAACTGAACTGAATTCACTTTTCATACATATATCCAAAGTCGGAAAATAAACTTATACACATGATTTGAATCCAACAACTAGATTAGTCTCTAAGACAGACTAACATTTTAAGCTGTAACAGAGTCAGTAGAACACAAGTGCGGGTATTTGGCCATCATATCTACTTCGGCCTCCCACATAGCTCCCTCCACCTGCTGATTTCTCCATAAAACTTTGACTAAAGCTATTTCCTTGTTTCTTAACTTACGAACCTGACAATCAAGGATTTGGACTGGTACCTCCTCATATGAGAGACTATCTTTTATTCCTACACTGTCCAATGGCACAACAGAGGCTGGATCCCCGATGCACTTCTTCAAAAGTGACAAATGGAATACTGGGTGCACAACTGCTAATTCTGAAGGTAATTCTAGCTCATAGGCTACATTGTCGATATGCCTAAAAATTCTATAAGGTCCCACGTACCTCAGACTGAGCTTTCTCTTCTTACCAAACCTCATCACCCCTTTCATGGGCAAAATTTTTAGGTAAACCCAGTCATCAACTGCAATCTCCAACTCTCTTCTTTACACATCGACATAAGATTTCTTATGGCTCTGAGCTATTTTCAACCTTTCTCGGATGTGCTGAACTTTATGCATTGCCTCGTGAACTGAGTTTGGTCCTATCAAGGTAGCTTCACCAACCTCGAAACACCCTATAGGAGATCTACAGCTTATCCCATATAATGCTTCAAATGGGGCCGTCTGAATGCTAGAGTGGTAACTGTTGTTGCACAAAAACTTGATAAGAGGCAAATGGTCATCCCAATTACCCTTGAAATCGATCATGCACGCTCTTAGCATATCTTATAGGGTATGAATAGTCCATTCATCTTGCCCATCGGTTTGTGGGTGAAATGTTGTGTTGAGCTTGACCTGAGTGCCTACTCCCTTCTGAAAAGTTTTTTAGAAATGTGAGGTGAACTGAGTCCCTATGTCTGAAATGATAGATAAAGGCACCCCATGGAGTCTGACTAACTCGTGGATGTATAGTCTGGCATAATCCTCAGCTGAGTTTGTGGAGGAAATGTGCTGACTTAGTCATCCGATCTACTACCACCCAGATTGAGTCATGCTGTCGTTGGGTCCGGGGTAGACCCGTAATTCAGTCCATATTTACTTCTTCCCACTTCCATGTGGGTATACTGATATCTTGAGTCATGCCTCCTATTCTTTGATGCTCTACCTTGACTTGCTGGCAGTTTGGGCACTTGGCTACGAATTCAGCAAGGTCTCTCTTCATGCCGCTCCACCAGTAAATATCCCGCAGATCGTGGTATATTTTAGTAGCACCTAGGTGAATGGAGTATCTTGAGCTATGTGCTTCAGCTAGTGTCTGTTGTCTCAACTCACCAATATCCGATACACACAACCTGCCTTGATAACGGAGCACCCCATATCTCCTTGGGAGAAAGTTTCTAGTTTTTTTTTCTGAGAACTGCTCCCATAAGCTTAAGTAAGAAGGGGTCCTCATGTTATCTGGACTTGACTTCCACAACCAATGAAGAATCTGACCCACTCTGCATTACTACTCCACCTTAGCGGACTCCACTAATTGTACCCCTAACCGGGCTAGCCGGTGGATATCTTTCACCATTTCTTTCTTTCCCTCTTCAACATGAGCTATGCTCCCCATAGACAATCTACTTAGGGCATCAACCACCATATTGGATTTACCCGGGTGATACAGCACACTCATTTCATAGTCTTTTAATAACTATAACCACCTTCTCAGTCGAAGATTTAGGTCTTTCTGACTTAACACATAGTGAAGGCTCTTGTGATCCGTAAATACATCCACGTGAGCCCCATATAGGTAATGTCTCCATATTTTTAGTGCAAACACCGCTGCCAACTCCATGTCATGAGTTGGATAGTTCTTCTCATGAACTTTGAGTTGTGTTGAGGCGTAGGCTATCACTTTACCCCACTATATTAGAACGCAACTGAGTCCAACTCTGGAAGCGTCACAATAAACAACAAATCCATCCATTCCTTCTGGCAAGGTCAAAACTGGAGCATTAGTGAGTCGAGTCTTCAACTCTTGGAAACTCTTCTCACACTCATCCGACCATTGAAATTTCACCTTATTCTAAGTTAACTTAGTTAGAGGAGATGCTATAGAGGAGAAGCCTTCCACAAACCGTCAATAATATCCAACTAAGCCCAGGAAACTCCTGATTTCAGTAGGAGAGGTAGTTCTACGCCAATCTTTCACTGCTGCTATCTTGTGAGGGTCTACTTGTATCCCTTCAATTGAGACCACATGACCTAAGAAAGTCACGTAGTTTAACCAGAATTCAGACTTGCTGAACTTGTAAAACAACTGGCGGTCCTTGAGTGTCTGTAATGCTAATCTTAGGTGATTTGCATGCTCTTCCTCATTTCTGGAGTATACTAGAACGTCATCGATAAATACAATGACAAACATATCCAGATACTGCTTGAAAACCCTGTTCATCAAATCCATGAAGGTTGATGGGGCGTTTTTTATCCCGAAGGACATCACCACAAACTCATAGTGACCATACCAAGTTCTGAATGTTGTTTTCGGTATGTCACTCTCTGACCCTTAGCTGATGATACCCTAACCTGAGATTGATTTTTGAGAAATAGTTGGCTCCCTGAAATTGGTCAAACAGGTCATCAATTCTGGGTAGGAGATACTTGTTCTTGACTGTGACCTTGTTCGGCTGACGGTAATCTATGCACATTCTGAGGGTGCCCGTCTATCTTATGCACAAATAGCACTGGAGAACCCTACGGAGAGATACTGGGTCTGATAAAAACCTTTTCAAGAAGATCTTTTAACTACTCCTTAAGCTAAGATGGAGCCATTCTGTAAGAAGGGATTGAGATGGCTTAGTATCTGGGAGATGGTCTATCCCAAAGTCTATTTGCCGTTCAGGGGGAACTCCGGGAAGATCCTCAGGAAATACATCTGGGAACTCACTGACTACTGGAACTGACTGGATAGTTGGGGTCTCAGATTTGGAATCCTTGAACCGAACTAGATGATAGATACATCCCTTGGAGATGAGTTTCTAGGCCTTAAGGTAGGAAATAAACCTACCCTTAGGTGCTGAACTGCTGCCCGTCCACTCTAACACTGGTTCATTTGGAAACTGGAACTTGACAACTGTAATTCTATAGTCAACTGAGGCATAGCATGAGCGTAACCAATCCATTCCAAGGATAAGGTCAAAATTGACCATGTCTAACTCTACGAGGTCAACTGGGATGACTTTATTCAGAACTGAGACTGGGCAATTTCTATACATCCGGCTGGCTCTAATTGACTTGGCAATTGGGGTGGAGACTGAGAATGGTTCTGAGAGGACCTATGGACTGATATTGAACTGGACTGCTATATATGGAGTCACGAATGAAAGAGTGGCTCCTGGATCTATATGGGCATACACGTCCAGATGAAAGAGACATAGCATACTTGTGACTACGTCAGATGAGCTCTCCTAGTCTTGACGGGAAGATAGAGCATGGAAACGGTTTTTACACCAACCGTCATTAGTACTTGATGTATTAGCCTACTGGGCTGGTCGACCTATTGGAGCTTATAATGTGGTAGAATGTGATCTCCCTTGCCTGGATGATAGGATCTCCCTAAGCCGATGTCCAAGCTGTTCACAACCAAAATAGCCCTCTCGACCCTGAAGGCACTCTCCTGGGTGATTCTTGCCACACTTGGGACAAGCTGGATACTCATTACCGGTACTACGGGTCTGAGACTGAGTGCCAGATAACCCACCCCTCTGATCCTAGCGGGACCGAAAGTTTGGGGCGCTGGTTGAACTGGGTGTTGGGGCTCTATGCTGCTGTTGTTGTTGCTGCTGCTACTGCTGCTTTGGGCGGCTACTACCGCTAGACCTTTGATGGTCGTAATCTGACTAGCCAATCCTTTCCCGTTTGTTGTTTCGCTCCATATCCTTTAAATAGTCAGCCTCGATCTGTTGGGCATAGACAATCAAGTTGGAGAGGTCCATATCTTTAATCAACATAGTTGTCCTGCACTCCTTGAGGACCAGATTCAACACCCCATTCCCAAATTTAAAAATGCGAACCCTTGGCTCGATTACAATCTCTTGGGAGTACTTAGATAGCCTTGTAAACTCTAGAGCATACTCCTCCATTGTTTTGTTTCCTTGTCTCAAATTCATAAACTACGCCATCTTTGCCTCCCTCAGCTCCCAAGGGAAAAATCTGTCCAAGAAAGCTGTGTGGAACTCTTCCCACTCCACTGGTCCTGCTCCCGCGGGCTGCCCCTCTTTCCACTGGTCATGCTAGACCTGAGCTACCCCTTTTAGTTGGTAGGCAATCAGGCCAGCACTTTCAGAGGAGCTAACACCCATATTGCGGGTAATCTTCTTGACCTCATCCATGAACTCTTGGGGATCCTCCCCTACTTTTGATCCCTGAAATGATGGAGGGTTCATCCCGCACCCTCGTAGCTACTGCAGACATATTGGTGTTCGGCGGCACCACATGCTGGTTCACCTAGTTGGTGACTATTTGGGCAAGCAGTTGAATGGCAGCCTTGAATTCAAAGGTAGATACCGAATCATCTTGAGGGGCTTTCAGGGTTGGTGTGACAGGTCTGTTGGCGTTACTAGCCCGTCTTCCATTCCCGTGTCTGGGAGGCATGGTTCACTTAAATGAAACAGAGCACGAGTTAGAAGGGCATTTATGGGATTGAACTTTAATGTGCGATAAAGAGTATGAATAAAAGAGAGTTTTTCCTAATAAAATTTCGTAGCCTCCTCGTCATAAGTGTGGTGCGCCTCACACCCGTGAAAAGGGCTCTACTCGATGCGGCTTTCAAACATTCTGAGGATACTCTAAACCTAGTACCCTGATACCAAGTTTGTCACGCCCCGAGTCTACATCCTGGACGGGACACGGCACTTGAAGTCACAAGTGACCCAAAGTCAACCCCTGGTCTATCATACACTGGTATTCTGAGTTAAAATAATATAGCGGAAGCTTTGAAATAACAACATAAAAGAATTTATGAAAATAAATTTGAACTCATAAAGTTTACGAACATCTGAAGTCTGAAATTAGTTTTGTGTCTGAAAGCCCTCTAACTGATGAGTTTCTGGGACAAGCCCCCATCTAACTCTAAGTCTAGCTAAAAAAATAATGAACTAATTGAAAGAAATGAAATAAGGCCCTCGAATGATGAGGACTCAAACTTCAACTGCTAAAGTGGAGGAACTGCACCGCGGTGACTAAGGGTGCTGAGTCTGAGAACCTGCAAGGTATCATGAAACGATACAACATAAAAGTATGCATCAGTAATTTGAATGTACTGGGTAGGTGAGAGAAGACATAACTGAATATAAATAACTAAAATAAAATGACATGCAATGAACAGCTAATATACTGGACTGAACCATTGAAATAAACTAAAATGGTTAAGATGACCCTTTATGATGTTCATGGGCATGCCCTAAGTCTGAAAGTTATCAGTCTAAGATACTGTACTGAATTGAGCTGCTTATTCTGAAACTAGAATGGACTGACAAGTGGGAGAGTCTGTAACCGACATATTATCACATGAGCTAGACGGAGAGTCCAATGTATATACCCCATCGGTAGGA